>PIJE02006930.1:0-13831 GCA_002895965.2 Coryphaenoides rupestris | reverse complement strand
CCTTCCTCCCTTCCTCCCTCCCTTCCTCCCTCACTCCCCAATTAAAGGAGTGAATCACCGCTGAGCGATAGTGTCGTCTATCAGAACAGCCGATCCAACAGGTCTCAAACTGTTTCTGTGGGAACCCCTCAGAGTTTAATCATTGCCAAACCGTTTGATTTGCATTTCATATTATAGATAGTCCCGCCCTGGTAGAATCGGTACGAAACGCAGAACTCTTGTTTATCGGCGGGCGAGACTCAAACTTATCTCCCAGACGTCGTCTCTTCCCGAAAAAAACCTGCTCGGTCGCGAGCCGTTTGCCAACCGATATCTGGCACCGGAGTCACGATTCATTATTCTCAAAAACGTGGATTTGAGTTTGTTTCGCTCATTGTGGTTCGACCTCTCCCGGGAATAGGAGAAGATTCTGCGCGCTTCTGCAAATGTTTTCCTTTCTCCTTTTGCCTGTCAATCCCTCAAAAAAAAATCCCTGCCTGGATTTGTTTTATAGAACGATAGCTTGTTCGCTTGTTTTACGACCCATTTCCTCACGGGGCGCTGCGATTGAAATTCCTACGCTATTCGTTTTTTACATATTTTTTTAAATAGAAAAGTTACATTGCGGTCGTAAGTCAAGGCATGTGACGTTGTCAATTATGGTTCACTCAGTTTTCAGCGAAATAATGAAAACGCAAAGCATTATCGCACTGCACCCTTTCCGTATGACTGTCTTGCTTAACATTAACTTTAATGTCCGTAAGGAAAATTGCTTCGAACCCATAGTGTCTGTCGACAGGGTTGAATATGAACCATTCCAAAGGGTAAAAAAAAAACCCCAACAACATTAAAATGGAAGAAACTGGTTGTTTACAAGAGAATAATAAAATCGTTTTTTGATGGTGTCCACGGGTTTTTCATCACAGGCTCTCGTGTCCACTGGGAGATGGAAAACAGCGTTTGAATCTCGATGAATCTCCTTTAAGGACCAGAGACATGAAAAAGACATGAAAGCAACGCATACGAGGGTTCGATTTGCACAGCTGCTACAGACGGAGAACCAGAGGAACGTCTGGGCCAATCTCTTCTTCATGACTCTTCTTCAAACGCGCTTTCAACGTTTAAACTCTTCTACGCATTTTCATATCGTCTTGTCTTTCCGTCCCAATATTTACTCTGTTTATTGATTTAGCCATGCTGCTGTTTTGTTTTTATTGTGTGATTTTATTCTTGCTGTCAGTTGTCTTGAAATGCGTAAGCGAGTATTTAGAAAAGTGCTGTACAAAATATAGCATTATTAGCAGTAGTAGTGCTCATCGTAGTAGTAGTAGGCCCAGTATTCTGTAAAAGCATATGAACAAATATAACTTCAAAACTGCTAATGGCAGCAATTATCACATAGTACAGTTCTACATAACAAATAACAAAGTACATGTCTTACGATATATAGCCTACGCAGTTAGGACATAGTAAAGCCGTCTTCGACATACTACAAATGGTCATTGTCTTCCTACAATCTCTTCTTCTCTGGGAGCCGTCATCCATAGCAACACATGAAACACACACACACACACACACACACACAAATCCAACCCTCCAGTGGGTCATTATCGAGAACATGTCCAATCAATTATTTTCTCCCTCTCCAGCACCCTCCCTCCCTCCCTCTCTCCCTCCCTCCGTCCCTCCTCCCCCCTCACGGTACTCGGTGTCCCCTGACCATCCATCCCAGTGTAAAAGCGCATTTGATAGTTGGCAACGTCCACGGCAAACGGCAACAATTGAAAAACACTGATTCGGCCATACGTCAAAGCAGAGCAATCGATAATGATCCATTTCGAACGTATGGACGTCACACTCTCTCTCTCTCTCTCTCTCTCTCTCTCACACACACACACACACACACTGCACAGTACCATTCACAATTACAGGACTTTGTCGCATCGTCTATAGTATGGGAATTTTGGCGAGTGATTGGACTCGCAGTCGAAAAGGTTCGAAACTCCAATCACGACAGCCTAAAAAACCCTAACCCCCCCTCAACTTGATAAGATAAGATAAAACTTGATTGATCCCGAAGGAAATTCTTGTGCCAGGTTGCATCGCAAAGAATAGAATAAACACAATAGAGAAATAAACAGTAGAATAATAAATATAACAAATTACAAATTTAGTCTAAATGTAAAAATATTAGGTAAGATATTCAGTCAGCATCCAAATTGTTGAACAGCGTCTGCGGAAATTACCGAGTAGCAGTATCGGTCAAAAGCCAGGAGATAGCTTGGCGCTAAACAAGAAGCGCGGAGACTGTAGATGAAGAAAAAATGAAAGAAAGAGCGGGAGAGTGAGAAGAAGAAGAAGAAGAAGAAGAAGAAGAATAGAAAGAAAAAAAAACGTCCGCAACTGCGCCATTTCATTACGTGGCAATCAGGGCGCTAATGCTAGCCACAGTTACGAAGGAAATGAACAAAGAAATTGTGTCATTATACGGCACTGTAAAGCCACGGTAATGACATCTGCAACCCGACGCTCTCACTTGGCTTATCATTATCATTCGGATGAGGAACAAAAAAAACAGAATCTTTTGAAAGTGACTCGTATGCTAATCTCGGTTTTTGCCGGGGTTGGGGGGAGATGGAAGGCGAGGCGGTGGAGGGGGGTGGTATTTACCATATGGGAATATTATGGCAGGCATCATTATATAACATAACACTGGGTTTATTAGACGCGAGGAGGCAGGGAACATCTGTTTTTTTTGGTGTTTTATCGATACTGACGACAAGGGAAAATCACGGCACTTGTTTTCTCGATCCAGTTGTTTGTTTTTTTCGAAACTTCGGTCCGGTGGCTGTGTTGTTTTTTGTTTTTTTCTCAAGTTGTTCCGATATTGATTGCGTGCGTTTGATTGTTCTCACCTTGTCGTCACTTTGGATAAAAGCGTCTGCTGAGTGACCTCATTGTAACACTCTGTACAGATATGTAGATACTGCATATCAATTATCACCAAACGTATCAATAGTGTGGGCCAGCGTCTCGGAAGTTCTAGGCCGCTCAGGAGAAAGAGGGCATCGGCCGTAATGGTGACAGAAGACACACGGTCAGTGGATTCTTTGAAAGGTAATCATAACATGTGTATTGTCGTTTTAGAACAATCATCAAACATCTAGAACAACACAATAGAAATATAGAAAAATAAACCCAATAAACAAAACCCAATGCTTTTCCTTTCTATTTTTCTTTTAAGTCTCACGAGTAGATCACCTGTCAGGTAAGTACTATTTATCCTATTTATCGTCTCCTATTTTCATAGGGTGCACCGTGATGGTATGTCGGAGGTGCGTCGCATGACGTCTCGCCTTAGTTTGCCTATCTTAGAAATCAACAAGCACGAGTTCAAATACACTATCTGCAACTCCATCACCAGGCGACCGAACCATGTAAAAGACGTGGTCAAAGCGTTGCTTCAGGAGCTCCTGGGTCTCCGACACGCCCCCGGTGACCACAGGATAGAGGTCCTAGCGGGAGGAGAGGGGGGGGGGTTTGTAAATCCCTCTATATCTTTCAATCTTGCTGTTGACAAATATTAATGAGGAATCATTTCTAAATCCAAAGTCCATAAAGATATTAACAGCCATGTTAATCCAAGGTTTTATTTGTCAGGGCCCTAAATCACGTATTAATAATTGCTAAGTATTATCTACATTATATACTGTAGGCCTATCTCCGTGTTCAAAGTGTATCAAGCATGGCAGCCGTGCATGTGCCCAGTGCCCACCTGGTCCAGGTAGCGGGGGAGCAGAGCTCGGAGGAGCAGGGAAGAGCACTCACTGAGCTCTGAGGGCTTCACAACCGCTGCATTGCCTACAGAGAGAGAGAGAGAGAGCGATAGAGCGAGAGAGAGAGAGAGAGAGAGGCAGAGACAGAGAGTGAGCAACTGTATGAATGGGATGAGGTCACCGAGCGATGAGGTCAAGTGGAGTGGGAGACGGGGAGACGGGGACACGGGGAGAGCCACATTGTATTGATTTGCTACTGTATACACATATTTTTAGATCAAGTCAAGTCAAGTAGAACTATATTTGTCCCCAAAGTGGCAATTGGTTGTGCAGCAATAGTAAAAACAAGATCAAGACACATACACCGCAGTAACAGTGTAATCATTGAGGGAACACAGATCAGGGCCAATGTTTGGTAATGTCTCCGTTTCCAGGTGATAATACCCTACATACATATTATAACATATATTCAAATTATAATATTAGGTTGAGGTGAACAATGTGATACCTATAGAGCCTTTTCACAGCAGGAACAACACAGCTGTAGCTCCTAATACAAATGCAATCCATTTACCATTTAATACAAATGCTGGATGTGTTGGATTCAGGTCTGGCAGTGCACCAGTATAGACACAACTGGCAAATATACATTGCCCATGCTGGTCGTGGGACAGACATCAATAATAGTAACGTTAAAAGGAACAGGAGGTCACTTTACCCTGCTGCTGGCCATCTGTGAAAAAGGGTCCGTATGTACAAGTGGAAACGCATTGATGGTGCAAAAATACCAGTAAGAAAGGTTTCCTTTATACCCGCAGCGATGGCTCCCACCAGGGGAGACAGCTGTAGGAGACACGTCCAACTGAAGAAGAGTGTCAGTCTGCCATAAACAGGCCTCGTACTCAAGATCAGATGTAAATCAACAACTAATCGTCAATCGCCTGTAGCAGTGAGTGGCGATTCGCACAAACGCGCTTGGGAATCGGTACAAGATTAACTTCAATCTGAGAACTGACGAGTTCAGAGTGCACAAGCTATGGCATGTTCCTGTCGTCTCACGGGTGGACGATAAGCAGGTGGCCCGACACCTACCAGACAGTTTCTGTGTACTCCAGCCATATAGTGAGGAGGTGGCCAACACATAGGGCTTGGAAACACGGGCTCTTGTTCTCCGATTGATTCGATGTGAGAACTGATAGTCTAGTCCAACCTGTGGCGCCAAGCAGCGAAGACAGGTTGAATCGTTTATATGTCGGCCTCCACTTTGTTAGCCAGAAACGAGAGGTGCATAATTGACAGACTAAGCATCATTCTTTATTCTTCGATTCTATCTAGTCTGGCTACTATCGGCACTTGTTTTCATTCTAGTCCCTCGGCGCAGCAAGTCTCACCACACATGCCTCCCCTTGATGCAGTACAAAGGTGTACAGCTCCCTCAAGGAGACCTTGATAGAACTCATGACAGTGATAATAGTGATGAGAGGCTCACTGAAGGTGTCTCAGGAAAAAAGATCATACGTTCATCCACAGCATGTTTCCAAGCAAAAAGAAGAACGTAAGCACAGTGGACCCACTGAAGTTCAATCCACAGCAAAAAAGAAGACCTGGCCTTGAACCCACAAAGCCAGGCAAACAATTACTAACAGTTCAAGTGCATTCTCTCCCATTCAAATCAATATACATTACAATGTCCTTTTCTTGACTTTATACAAAATAAATGATTACATTGTACCTTCCATTAACTGGTCATGTCTTTCATTCATTCAACCATGGGACCTTGCATTAGATTAGCTACTTAGCATTGTCAGCTAGACGGTGTAAACTCACCAAGAATCCTCTTTCATTCACACGTGAGATCTTCACGTTCACGGGTCTCCCGCGCTCTGTGACTGCGCGCGAGGTGGATGCTAGCTAGTAGCAACGTAGCTAGCTCCGGTTTATAGCTCTGGTAAGTTCGTTGACAAAACTTCATAACATCCTCAATCACAATCATCATCAATTCTACATCTCAATTGAGATACGTGCCTGTACTGGTCTAGAGATGCTACTCTGACTGGACGGATCTTGCACATGCTCATCTGTCTCTTGCAGCGACACCTCATAGGAGTATTATCTCTCGTGAAGTCAGATCTCGATCTCTCTCTCGTGACTAATCCTCTCTGTGTCCATAAGAGGACCGCGCTCGAGCTCTGTTCTAGAGCCTTAGTAACAGTTCAGTCGAGGGCTGAGTTCGCCTCGAACCGTCAGATCGTAAGTGCCTCTCTTGAGGGCGTCTCTACTGACCATACGCGTACAAGTGGACAACCACGAGTCGCTAACTAATGGTCAGAGAGCAGTTCCTGCTCTATTAGTCGGAGGTGCAGTGTTGCACCTGGAGGCTACAACTTCGCGAACGATCCGATTCTTTTGAACGGCTCTTTTGGATATCTACAACATTTTTTATCGTTCGTTCACTGGCTGCCCTAAATCCACTCCCCTTTACGTGAACAGTGAGAAAGCTTGAATTTGTTCCCCAAGCGTATTCCGTGAAGACCCGCCCCCTACTCTGAGTCAGGTCACAACAAGTTCAAGTGGTTCAGGTAGACGACGTGTTTTTCGGGTGAAAAAATGAGGCAGCAGCATTTGGATGCACTTCAACAAACATAAGAAATGTTGTAATATTAAGAGTTGCATGAATTGCATTCACAACGTAATACAGCAAGAGAGATAGAAAAAGTGACTTCATTAACTATTAATCTTAGTATGTTGCAATTTCTTACATTGCTAAATTAACTAGAGAGCACGACAAAATAGGTGCAACTTGTATGATTGATGCACTGATCACACTATAGCAGAGCAGAGCAGACTAACTAATTTCAACAAGATTACAGGTTATCTACTTTCATCACCAGTATGGACCATGACAATAGCAGCCAGGGCAATCATGTGGGCGCAAGTGTCGGTCGCTCATGTCTGTGACGATACTGACTCACAGATCAAACTCAGACCACTAGTGAGATATAGCGCTCGGCAGATAGTGACAGTGTGCGCACCATGCATCAATCAACTAAGTTCTGTTTATCATATACATCATCATAAGTTATCACAACCAGCTCTATTACAAGTCTTAGCATCAGTATTTTTGAGACCCAAGCTCATATGTTCTAATCTCCATCTGGTGATCTATCTTTCGAGATCCACCCACGACTCAACACCCTACGCTAACCCTTTATTACACCGCCCCCATCACTAAGAGAATAAACGGTGAAAACTAGACCCTGAAAGTCGTTACATAACAGATAAGTGGCACATTGGTCAGCCCTATAACGTTACTACCGCGTCTGCACCCTTTCACTAGACTCACGCGTAATTCAGCATCACTCAGTAATAGCTTTGGCAAAGCAATGAGCTTCTAATTCCGTTGTTAGAGGGAACTTCAAGCCCGAATTGCTAATCTCCGTACACGACCAGTCTAGTAACATATTTAATAAATGTGCAACTCGACTTACGTTCAGAGGTAGGAGTAAGGAGTAAAAGAACCTGCGCCGGCTGGACTGATCACATTTCCTAGGAATGATGCAAGAGGCGGAACAACGCCCTAATTGGTCCAAAACTCACTTGGCTAAAAATCTTATCAAAATTGTTCCCAATAGATAGTCATAGGGAACTTACTATTTAAACTATTTGTCAACGATGTTATGTAATCAGTAATATTCACTTAAATGAAACAGATATCTTTATTTAGTATCATACGACCTAAGCATTCAGTGGATAACATGCCTAGATACCATCAATTGTAGTGTGTTTAGTTTTCTCAAAGCCAAGATTACTGACTATTTCATTAGCATAATACTTACTAATAAAATACCCGCACTATAGTTTAATATGTATTCAAATACACTGAATCACATAAAATCGAAACGCTAGTCTCTCTTACAACACAAACAGATGCTCTTTTAGTAGTTTCGAACTTAGATGAGTACTTTAACTATAATCAAACACGTCACACACGCTCAATAAAACTCTATGATTTCACGTGTTAGTGAACTCCTATAAGTGCATACTATCACTCACAGGGTTATATAGATGTTGCGTAGTCTTCTTAAAAAAATAACTGATACATAATATGACCTAATCGCAGAATCACACAATGGTCATTCAACATGTGCTCCAGATGTATGAGGGACATTGCGGTGACTGACTAGAATACGAGAGGAGTAGGAATCCATCGAGTGAGGTTTGGTGCGCGGTCTTATGTCTGAGTACATCTTCCATTTGCGCAAATCGCTAGCATCGCAGTGATACTTCATAAACACATAACGAGACGCTATGGTCTTTATAATGCACTGTCGTCGCCCAGGTGATTAGACGCAACGGTGCCGATCTTACTATCGCGCAGGAAGGATCGGGCTCGTGCACGTGGTTGGTCTAGCGCCACTGAAATCGTGACACAATTATGGAGTCGTTATCCCGAAACAATAAGTTGCATCCTCAATTGTGGTTTGACCCCGATGTCCACAGTCTATCTTGCCTAGAGTCTCGCGTAACAGACTCACCACTAATTACGAGACATTGCTCATGATACTGGACAACCAAGTAGTATAATGCTGTATACGTCGATCGAATAAAAAGGTAATATTCGTAGTATCGCAAACAATGGGGCTTAATTGTTTACACGCATGATCTGGAGTGAAGAAGATAGCACACATGCGCTGGGTAATCTCTATAACAAACAAAGGCTGATACCGAATCAGAAACTGTGAGCATACAACAATGCCATAAGTGTCATCGATGAGTTATCGCAAATAAGAATGGCTTCCTCTATGGACATGCCTACACCGTCATAGTTTTAAGTGCGGTTTCGTGATTTTTTATGGGTAGCACTAGTAGCAATTTAATCTTCGTGTGTGCGTGCAGGCGCTAATATAGATGTGCTGCAGTTGATGTTTTGTAGTGGCTAGTCTGGCTTGTGTGTTACGCTCATAATCTTGTATGTGTGCAAAACCACTCCACTAGGTTGGAATTCTATCTCAATGTTAGCTCTTATCAACGTGGTATATTTAATGTAGGTTATATTTTTCTTACGCAGATGCAACTATGCGAAAAAGACGTTCTACTATATCTAATATTCGAGTATGTGTCCCCCTAGCTCATATCGCCACTCTGTGTACATGACCAGGCATATGTTTACTACGACGAGCATCGCGGAAACTGCTAGTTTCGACCCGAGAGCTGATCCAGGAACACACTAATTGTCAAGTAAACACAGGCGCTATTAGTATTTTATCTCCCTCGATTATTGTTACTTTTTCACTTTAGCGGGAGCACTAGAGTGATTGAGCCTGACTCTAAGCGACCACGTGACTAAGTTTAAATATCATAACCTCAGTAAGTGTGTATACAATGATATATAATGCGGGTAGGTCATAAGAATTGAGATAATTTCATAAATGACATATTGATATATAAACATTTGTACATTCATCACCATAATAACAGTAGCACTAGATCAAGTCATACAATCTTACACATAGTGTCTTCCAGTAAAAACTCAATATTAAAATATTATAAGTCACCATTGTTTGTAATGAATAACCTTTAGGACAGTTAGGATAGCTTGAGGTGTCGAGAGCTGCAGCTCCCTCACACATAGAGTTTAGCGCATGCAAACATAGTGTGCCTAAGATTGAGTAAGATAGATAGTGCGTACCTTAGCTATAATTATATGAGTTCTTCGTTTAGACGCTCCAAGTCATGCCCTCTTTGTGTACAATGACAAACCTTTTTGCTAATGAAGTAACGCGGACGGAATTAATTGATAAGCAAGAAGATGCGGGATGTGCAGAAGTGTGTTGCAACTTTAAACGGTAGTTGCACTTGCTCGTTTCATAGAGTGGCGTTCTAGTTCAGTGTCTGAAAGCCGTCGGGTACTCGCCACCCCCACCTGGGTGCCGAACGTTAATAAAGAAAAGGTGCCGTTGGAGGTTGACTACTGGATATCTAAGAATGAGAAATGTCCCTATCTCTTACTGTGCCATCTCTATCGTGAGCAAACTCAATCTAACACACATCAGTCTGATTCTCTGAATGAAAGTTTTCAGCAGGCCATCTCGAACTCTGTCTAGCTCTCTCATAGCTTCTTAAATTCAATATAACACCAGAACACTTCACTTTCACTGGTGCATAATCTAGACGCTAGTCAACCACAAGGGTATATGATTAGAGTTCACAGCAAAGCTATGCTTATTAAAGGTGCCGTTATGCGCTTAAAGCTATCGACACTCGTTAATGAGCATCACGATAGAACGGAGATGCCTACTAGGCGAGCGACATTCGAGTAACGTGGTCATTTTAAATAGGTGTTCGAACTCCGGCTCGCGAGATTTTGAGTGCAGATGGTCGGTGCGGTATAGTCGGTGATTGGTGTTGTAGCGATGGAGGGGAAGTGGGATGTTTGAACGTTGATGTCTACATTTGTGGGGGATAGGCACCCTAAGAGGGGAGGCGCCTTTGCGGGGATGTAGAGTAGTAGCAAAGACAACGGCGCGAAGCAGAGTGACGCTCACACGCCAATCATAGCTTGGGGGTGGGGCAACAAGATGCCAGACAGCGTCTAACACGACGTGAGTACCACCCCATGCTCAATAAGACTCGGACTTAATTATAATGCAGGTGACCGTGAGTTAACCTTGGCGCGAACATCTCAGAAGGCGCCGGCCTCAAGAGAACAACCACAAGAGCAGAGTAGAGGAAGGGGAGAGGATGAAGGCCTATAAAGCTCACCATACGGGCGCTGGAAATGTGTCGCGGCCGCTCACGCTATGACGCTGCTTGAGGATGAAGTATCTGCTACGAAGCAACGCCCCCCAGCCCAGCTTTCAATAAGAGGAAGACACGTCTTCTTTGCTGCGCTGCTTGGTCGTGGTTATGTCCCGCTATATCTGACTGTTCACCGCTTTCCAGGATCCTCGTCCATACCAAGTTCCGCAGAGAACTATCTTGAATCAGGCAGCTGCGCGGTCTATCCGCCGCGTGGCTGAGTGCGGTATGTATGCGAACTATAAACGGCTGTGCTGCCGATATGATCAACCGTCCTCCCCTTGAGTTGCCAGGTCTTGTGCTGGAGAGAGCCGCGGCTGACTGCTTCAAAGATAAGATATTGCCGTCTCAGGTTCTTTTTCCTTCTTTCTTTCTGTGGTGATGCCGTTATTCCAGCAATCAAAGCTACACCAAAAGGCGAGAATATGATTAACTCCTTTTAATAGCGTTCAGGATGGCTGGGTATGCATTCATAAAAGTAAGGAGAGCTCTATTCGTGCCTAGTTCCGAGATGAGACTGATATATGAGATTGGCAAGAATGGAGAGTAAATTACAGTGCATACTGAACAGTCAATTTCGTTTTGGCGGCTCAAGCCTCTTCCCTTATTGAAGCCCTTCCACATTTATAATTGAGAATCCCGCCGTGGCTCTTTTGGAAGCTGTGCGCGGCGCATGTTGGATTTGTGAATGAGTTGAATTATTGAGATTTAATTGATCGCTTCATTAAGGATAGACCCAGGCATCGTTGGCTCAGTCTACATTACAGGCATACCGCTTAAGCTATGATTCAAAGAGCTGAATCGACAGGGCTGGACGTCTCTGCAAGAATAGTGCAACAATCTGAGCAATAGACATTTTTACGAACTTACTATAGAATTAGGCGTGAGAATAATCTCATTTTTGGTGAGAACACTAGTGATACTCACTCAAGACGAAAACGTCATGCACTGTCTTAGACAGACTGCACACGTGGTGAGTACAGAGCAACATCAATTTATGCAAAGAGATAGAATAGATGTGTTTTTTACTAATACCATATGATTTCAAATTTCGCACGCTGGATATTTCTCAGGTCAGGGCAGGAGACTAATATAAGGCAGGACAGCCGGGCACACCGTCAAATTCTGTCACATATATGTGGAATAGTCTGAGAACTAACGCTTAGAGTTGGCCATGTGGCTCTTCTCACCTGCATCTCTGTGTATATTTGTATCTTGACCTGGATGGTCTCTCTGTTTCCTTTCTCTCACATTTCCGCAGTGCGTCAAGTCGCAGCATGAATACAATTCCTGTTGAAATGAAAATGGGCCACCTTGCACCACGTCACCCGGGCCCACTAAGAAGGATGTATCTCCAGGTAAACCTGGGGCCGGTACATCATTACTCATCCATTCTGGACAGGGCGACACACGTGCACGCACGCTCATTTCGGAACTATACCTCCATACTATTAGGATGGTGGGGCGAGTGAAGAGAACATGAAGCTCGAACATTAAATTTATTCTATCAGGACACGACACGGAGAGTCAATGAAATCTCATTAGGCGGAAGCATCCAAGGTGAACTTAATTTTAGACGCGGGAAGAGGTCGACGCCGATGAGTGTGTGAGGCGACGGAGGTGGGTGTGTTAGAGAAGGAGAGCGAGAGAAATAGAGAGAGAGAGAGAGAGTGCAGTCTCTGTGTCTCTCGCTCGCTCTCGGTGTGCATTAATGTGTCTTTGTATGTTGTAATCGTTTTGACCGTTGGAGGGCTCCGTGGCGTGCCTTTGTGCTCGCTAGCTTCCGATGAAATCCCCGATCTTGGCGATCATGCAGTGAAGAACAAACAAAACAAAGACAGCGATAATAATCCGCCACAGAACACAGGCGTTAGCATTCGTAGCTAGCTCAAAAGACACACACACACACACACACACACACACACACGACAAACCAGTGACAATTAATCGCCGCTGTAGTGTCTTCACTCTATCACACACACACACACACGAAAAGGCCCATTCTCGAATGCGGTTCGACTTTGGCACGGCCCTCCCCTCCTTCACCCTCCGGGGATACCTCTTCCAAAACGAGAGGACGTCCGGCCGCGTAAAGTCGTACGCCGACGGCATCAGTGTTTTTCCACTAAGAGGCCCCGCGGGTGGGGGATGGGGGAGGAAGCACTGACACACGCTCGCGGGTGTGTGTGTGTGTGTGTGTGTGTGTGTGTGTGCGTGCGTCTCTTTCTTCGTTTTCCCCACCGGTGCCGTTTAGTCCATTGTTTTCGTCTGACACCCTGGGGTGAAGGGGGGGTTGGCGAGAGAGAGAGAGAGAGAGAGAGAGAGAGAGGGGGGATACCGTGTTTTTCCCGCCTCCAAACCCCCGACGGAGCGCATGAAGGCGGACATCGGCCCGGTAATCCACTCGCCGACGCCGGTGATTGATTGTTTGCTCGGCGGATAAGATCTCCTCCGCCGGCGAGCTCGGATCGTCCCGTCCTCCTCAGTCAAGACAGCCAGTCGGCCGTGTGCGCACATCTTAAATCCCGACGGAAATCCAGTAAAAAAAAAAAACATACACGATTTTTTTTAGAAGGAACTCAAAATACATTTGTTTTTTTTAGAACTTTCTTATTTTTGTATATACTGTGTGGAAGACAATATGCAGTTTTCATCTAATTTGTACGTCGGCGTCAACTTCTGTTGTTTTGCCCCGAAACTGAAGACGTGCGGGGGTGCAACCTGTGGTTTTATGTTTGCCGCTTATTTTTTTTATTACCCGAGTGATTTTTTTCTTAGCTTGGGTTTGGTGGCTCTCCTTCATAAATATGTAAGGAGGACTCTTGCTGTTTATACACCCCCCTCCGACCCCCCCGCTGGCTCACAGAATACCTGAACGCGGTGTCACAGCACACACACACACACACACACACACACTCCAAAAATACACACTGCATTTGCTTCAAATGCACGGGCGCATGTGCGTATGCTTAGACACACACATATGCACGCCTACAGCGGCGCACGCACTCGTACACACGCGTCAGACACGCACACACACACACACACACACACACACAACACACAACACACACACAGACAGACTCAAACACACACAACACACACACACACACACACACACACACACACACACACACACACACACACACACCTCCGGCATAGGGAGTATCAGACTCCGGGTGTGTGTGTGTGTTGTGTCTTCGTGGTGTGTGACGTGCTGGTCCCCCGGTCGTCGAGGGCGACGCAAAAGAGTTCTCATGCCACCAGGGGGGAGTAAT
>PIJE02006924.1:7500-13850 GCA_002895965.2 Coryphaenoides rupestris | reverse complement strand
TCTCTCTCTATCTCTCTCTCTCTCTCTCGCTCTCGCTCTCTCTCTCTCTCTCTCTCTCTCTCTCTCTCTCTACGACACGTCACCACGGTAACGGCAGATGGGTCGTCAAACTGTGTGTAAGTAGAGACAGTAAGAGGAGATAGAAATAAGTGAGATTAAATGGTGGAAAAAAATTATATATATATATACTGTATATACTGTGTATATATATATATATATAAAGAGAGAGGAAGAAATAGGAAATAGTAACCAAGCAAGCAAGGAGAAGCCAGTCGGAGCCAGTTTCCTCAGACAGCGGCTGAGAAATTATGCTCTTAACGTGTCTTCGGAGGTGGTGGTGGTGGTGATGATGGTGGTGGTGGTGGTGATGCTGGTGGTCGCCGCCGTCCACCACCAACATGCTGCCCCGGCTTCAGATGCTCAGCCTGGTCATTCGTTCCGTGACACCGCGGCGTCGGCGGGGGCCAAGGAACCGAGCCGGGGTCGCGGCAAATTGGCTGCGGTCTAAACTACAGTCGTGCAGCAGTAGTCGGGGAGACAAAGTAGTTCCAAGTACCTCTTGGAACTACTTCGATTGAATCCCACAGTCCAAACGGTCATATATACGGTATATATATCTATATATATATAGATATATATATATCTCACCGACACTGTAAACAGAGCAGAGTCTGTCTAATTAGTGTGACTGCGTGTGAGTGCCGGGTGCGAGCGGGAAGCGTGACGATGGCGTGTGCGCTCATTACGCCGCGTTCCTCGTGTTCCTCGCGTTCCTCGTGTTCCGTGTTCCGTGTTCTCCGTACGCACGCAGGCGTGAAATCCACGAAACACACCCCAAAAAAAAAAACGATGCCCAACGAAACGAAGCCGCGGTCGCTCCACAGGTGCACGCCGCGGTGAGACGGCGCCCATTGACCATTCCCCCGCGGTGAGTCCCGCCTTTCCCCCAAAACCCCCTCTCTACGATCTCGCTCTGACTCTATATGTCTCCATCGATCTCATCCCGTCCTCCTCCTCCTCCTTGGCTTTGTCTCCACGGCGACGACGACGACGGTGTACTCACTCCTGATGTATGTATGCGTGTGTGTGTGTGTGGTCGTCACTCCTCCCCGCGTCTGTCGATCACACCGCCGTCTGTCCTTTGGGGCCCAAGCTGGGGCCCAATCTCGCCGCCCCCCCCCCTGCTGGGTGCAATATGCCACCCGCCTCCTCGGCAGCGCCATCCCCGTGGGGGGTCCTCTCCCGCGGCCCCGACTCCCATCTCGTCAGCACACAGCACAAGAGAGAGGGGAGAGAAGACGTATGATGTGTGGACCGGTGGGAGTGGGAGTGGGAGCAGGCCGGGCCGTCAGGACAATGGCGTGTTGTTCAAACATGACAAGAGAGAGTCATTAACTCAATGGGCTTGGCTCTGCGCATTGGGTGGGAGTCGACACACACACACACACACACACACACACACACACACACACACACACACACACACACACACACACACACACACACACACACACACACACACACACACACACACACACACACACACACACACACACACACACACACACACTCACGGCGACACTTTAATCTACCGCGAACGCAACCGCCAGGTACACTCATCTGACAGGGAGTTGGATTGGACGGAGCTGTCAGCGCCGTCAGAGCCGCCACCGGTGTGTGTGCGTCGCCGTGTGTGTGTGTGTGTGTGTGTGTGTGTGTGTGTGTGTGTGTGTGTGTGTGTGTGTGTGTGTGAGAATAGATAGCGGCTAGCGAGAGCGGCTAGCGAGAGCGGCTAGCGAGAGCGGCTAGCGCGGCAGCTAGCGGTTCGCGGCCGACTCAACTCAGACGGGGCAGACAGGCTTGATTATGGACGGGGGACGGTTTTCAAGTGGGCGGCGGTGGACTGCTTACTTAGTGCAGACGCCATCCGAGGTCACCCGTCTAATTGCCCGCCGAGATGCCGGCGTTCTCCGTGACGTAAGGAGGAGTTGATGAGTTCACTTTTTTTTATCCTCCTCGCCGGAGGTCGAGTCGCAGGCACGGCCCTAATGAGCCAGAGATGTTATGTGTGTGCGTCGGGGGGGGGGGGGGGGGGGGGGAAGTCTCTTCGGGATTGTGTGTCTTCACGTCTGCCGCTCTGACACACACACACACACGCGATCGCATAATTACTTCCGAGGTTTCGGCGGCCGACGACGGACGAAACACACACGTCTTCACACTCAAGCGCGTCGCTATCTCGAGGTGGCGATTTCCCCCCCCCCCCCCGGTTTTCCCGAGCTTCTGTGTCGAACACGGGGAAAGGTCGGCCGTTTAAACGACCCTATTAGCGGAGGGGGGGGGGGCGCTGGAGTGACGTGACACCGATGGGGGGGGTCAGGACGGCGACCCCCTGACTCTCTCTCTCTCTCTCTCTCTCTCTCTTACAGGGCCACATGAAGACAACAACAACGACGACAACGACAACGACGACAGCGACAGCGACGAGTTAAGCGGTGACATGGAAACCGACGCGCGCTCAGAACGGACGACCAACAATGTGTCCTGAAAGCGACAAGGACAGCGTGACACGTCCACACCGGGGGGAGTGGATAGAAAGTAGGAGGAGTATAAATAGAAAATGGAAGTGGAGAAAACGAGACAAAGGAAAAGAGAGAGAGAGAGAGAGAGAGAGAGGTCGGGCGGGTGGGACGGGAGGCCGGACGTTCGCATGTAGCCCACCTCTGTGTCCTCCGGTGCGTCGTTCGCGCTGACAGGTGAATTAGCATGTGTGCGGCTAACGGGCCGAGGAGACGGGCTCGTCCAATCCCTGCCCTCGCCTGCTCGCTCTTGACAGGCGAGCAGGCGAGCGCGTTGACCCGACCGTCGCCCCCTGGCTGTCACTCAACGCCTCAACGCCTCAACACACACACACGCGCACACACACACACACACACACACACACACACACACACACACACACACACGCTGCCCCCCCTCGCATTAGCATTTCAATGCTACAAAACAACCTCTCGCCTGCGTCGGGAAAACACAAATCTGCACAAACGCAAAGCCGCCACAAGAGCGCCAGACAGGCCGCCGCCGGGCGCCGTGTTAACCAGAGTAAGCCAGAACGTTCGGCGTCGAGCGGAACGTTCAAAGGGTCCATTTTATTTTTGTTCTATTTTTATTTCGCGTGTAAGACTCTCGACCCGTTGACTCAACACGACACGACATCGCGTCCCGAAGAGGAGGGGATGAAGAAAAAAAAAGACCAAAAATCAGGGTTCCCAGCACACAGGCATCACGGATAAAGAATTGAGTTGTTTACTTCCTGCTCGCTGACGGCAGACGCTAAGTCTCTCCTCTCGTGGCGGCTCACTTTTTTCCTCCCCCGCCGCCTCCCTCTCCCCTCTCCCCTCTCCCTCGCCTCCCTCTACCTCCCCCATCCCCACCCTTTGCCTTCCGGCGCACGGCGGGAATCAATAGACGGATTGGGCGGCGCTCCCTAAATCTCCGTCATTAGTTTTGCCTCCAATATCTCTGCTCTCTGCACACCTCCCAGATGACATGTTTCACACATCCATCACCGAGGCGAGGCGAGAAGGGATGGGCCCAGTGTACAGTGGGGGGGGCGGGGAGAGGGCGGGGCTATGATGAGTGTTCATGTGTGCACGTGCACATACGTGTGTGTGTGTGTGTGTGTGATTTATTATGTGTGTGTGTGTGTGTGTGTGGGTATCTGCTGCATGAAATTACGTGTGTGTGTGTACGTGTGTACGTGTGTGTGTGTGTGTTTGTGCATACGTGTGTGTGTGTGTACGTGTGTGCGTGTGTTTGTGCGTACGTGTGTGTGTGTGTGTGTGTGTGTGTGTGTGCAGGTGTATGCATATGAGTGTGTGTACCAGTATGGATGTACTGTGTGCACGTGTGTGTTTGCCTGCACGCATGTGTGTGTGTGTGTGTGTGTGTGTGTGTGTGTGTGTGTGTGTGTGTGTGTGTGTGTGTGTGTGTGTGTGTGTGTGCATCTCTTCAACAGCGTGTGTCAAAATGTTTCATCTAATCATTAAATGCTGACAGGATCCCCCGAGCCGCGCCGCACCGCGCCCCGACTTCATTAGCCATGTTAGCGCTAAGCTGCTTTAACCCCGCTAGCACACCTGACGTAGCCTTGGGGTCGAAACGCAGAGAAACACACCCACACAGAGAGGAGGAGGAAGAGGAGGAGGAAGAGGAGGAGGAAGAGGAGTAAGAGGAGGCGGGGCGGACAAAGAGAAGGTGGAAGAGGAGGAGGAGGAGAAAGAAGAGGAAGAGGAGGAGGAGGAGGAGGAAAAGGAGGAGGAGAAAGAGGAAGAGAAAGAGGAAGAGGAGGAGGTGTTGGAGGAGGAGGAGGTGAAAGAGGATGAGGAGGAAAAAGAGGAAGAGGAGGAAGTGGTGGAGGAGGAGGAGGAGGAGGGGGGGAGGAGGAGAAAGAGGAGGAGGAAAAGGAGGAGAAGAAAGAGTAGGAGGAGGTGGAGGAGGACGAGGAGAAGAGGAGAAGCAGGAGGAGGAGGAGGAGGAGGGGCAGGCACATGATCAATGAGGGGAGGGGGGGGCGGGAGGGAGGAGCGAGATGCTGATACTACAGAAGCCCCGAGTGACCTTAAAGATGAGGCCAAGGTGAAGTGTGAGTCTCTCTCTCTCTCTCTCCTCCTCTCTCTCCTCTCTCTCTCTCTCTCTCTCTCTCTCTCTCTCTCTCTCTCTCTCTCTCTCTCTCTCTCTCTCTCTCTCTCTCTCTCTCTCTCTCTCTCTCTCTCTCTCTCTCTCTCTCTCTCTCTCTCTCTCTCTCTCTCTGCATGAGTGAGTGTGTGTGAGGAAGACGAGGGCCACAGAGAGACCATGTGAACCTTCGTCCCGCGCGAGGCTCAGAGAAGCGCTCGTTTGAACCGGGCGGGATTTCCCTTAAAAGCACAGCGAGGCGCACAGAGAGGAGGAATCAATTGACTCGCTGTGTGTTGCAAACGAATCAATTATCCCCCCCCGCCCCTCCCCCTCCCCCACCGGCCGACCGGCCTATCGACAGCCCCGGCCTCAGTGCTTAACCACGCCTTCTGTGCCGTGAGGCCGTGACACGCCGAGGAATCAGCGCTGACCTTCGGCTGAGCATGTGCAACACACACACACACACACACACACCACACACACACACACACACACACACACACACACGTGTTAATGTTCATGTTAATGTATGCAAGCACATGCGTGTCAAAGTAGCCTAAAGATATTATACACGCACGTTTCTCATGTCTATCTGTCAGCATTTTGCTTCCCAATATGCGCAATATCCATCTATGTATGTCCAGTATGTATGTCCAGTATGTATGTCTCTGTATGTATAATATACATAGATAGATGTATAATATACATAGATAGATGTATATATGTACGCATCGATCCATCCACACTCCTCTCCATCTATTTATAAACCTATTGGTTTCGATTTCTCATTCCTGCTGCTCTTCCTGTGCACTGAATGCTGTAAATATTGTGGATGTTCTGCTTTGTATTCCATTGTTCCTTCGCACGTTCTGCCGGAGCTTCGCCACGTTCTCGTTTCACTGCACAGCCTGGACATGTGTGTACGTGACAATTAAACTTATTGAATCTTGAATCCATCTACAGTATCTATCCATCCATCTCTCCATCTATCTATCAGAAATATAGAAAATCGTTGGGGGTGTGAACATTCGGCTGATAAAACAGAGTTATTTAGTTGGTAGATCTGTGGCCATTTGAGTGTTAACATCAGCGGCATCAACAACTCTTTGGAGTTTTCAATTCATCGCCTGAGAGTCAAGTCTCATACGGAGGCAATCAGACAAGACAGCATTCCTTCATCTTGGGTAAATACCGCGGAAAAAATCCAACCTATTTTTATCATCGCGCGACGCTGAAACCGTCTTATTTTCCAGACGTTTTTTTTTTTTTTATCACATTTTTCTCTCTGGCCTCTCTTCAACGGCTGCGAGATGACCGAGATGACTGTAACTCACAAGGCCGTGTGTGTGTGGAGACCATGCATACCTCCTTACATTACACGGAGGCCCGGTCGATCCTCCTTCAGTCAACGGGAAAAAATTAATCTTATCTCTACGAAATGGCATTCCATGACATATTAAACAAAGCCAAGGTTAAGTTAAATCAAGACTGAACACCTACCTCCATGCACTTCATAACGGCGGACCTCAGAGCGCGTAACTTAGTCCGGTACGACATCCCTTTTTCGAACGTCCCTTTAGCATCGATGTTTGAATGTGGTGTGTGTGTGTGTGTGTGTTTGGTGGCTTAGCTGGCTTAATTGGCCTCACCTGGGCCCAGTTAGAGCCCCA
>PIJE02006924.1:0-2500 GCA_002895965.2 Coryphaenoides rupestris | reverse complement strand
ACACACCCCGCCTCTTCGCCGAATTTCCTCGAAATGAACGCAAAACAAGCAGACACGCACACCCCCACCTCCCCGCTCTTCCATTACCGCACGCCGACTGCCAGCGTGAGATGTGTGTGTGTGTGTGTGTGTGTGTGTGTGTGTGTGCGCGAGTGTGTGTGTGTGTGTTCAGGGTAATTGCGATTAGTCTGAAACGGAGGAAAAACTTTGACAAAACAAACCGAGCTTGTCTGTCACCGGCAACACTTACACGAGTCGCGCCGCGTCGGCGTGCCAATCAAAGTTTTCGCCGCCGCAAACGCTGATTACTTTACTTTTGTAATCGCTTGTTCTGTAACAACACCGGCGAGAGATCCGCAGACGGAATAAAAAGAACATCCGAGTGCAACGTGTGTCATCTCATGATTAAAACTCAGGGGGACGCGCGTGTGTGTGTGTGTGTGTGTGTGTGTGTGTTGCCGCACAACTCACGTCACACCACACACATGCACACATGCACACAGACACATGCACACACACACACATGCACACACACACACACACACACACACACATACACACACACACACACACACACACATACACACACACACACATGCATTACATTTACATTTACATTTAGGGCATTTGGCAGACGCTTTTATCCAAAGCGACTTACAAAGAGTACATTTGTTGAAGGAGAGGCAGCAATATAGCACACACACCTTCACACACACACAACTGTGCACACACACAAACACCTGCACATACACACACCTGCACACGCAACTGTGCACACACACACACACCTGCACACAGCTGCACACACACACACACACACACACACAGATGCACAAACACAAACCTGCACACACACACACCTGCACACGCACACACACCTGCACACACACATCACACACACACACACAGCACAAACACAAACCTGTGCAAGTCTGAACTCACCTGCACACACACACACCTGCACACACACACACCTGCACACACACACACACACACACACACACACACCTGCACACACACACACACACACACACACACACACACACAGATGCACAAACACACACACACACACATCGCCAAACAGCGATGTGTGTGTGCACAGCTGAGTGATGGCGCGTTCCCTTACCTTTTTGTGATGACACGGCGGTATCTGCAGATGAGAGAGCACAGAGGGAGACACAGAAAGGAGCCGTGAGTTAGGAGCTGACACACACACACACACACACACACACAACACACAACACAACACACACACACAACACACACACACAACACACACACAACACACACACACACACACACACAACACACACACCAACACAACACAACAACACAACACACAACAAGACGCAGGCGGGAAGTGATGGAAGGGAAACAAGGCGACCAGAAGGGTGCACGCCGGGGGGGGGGTTCTGATCTCTCCCCCTTTTCAACCTCACCCCCCCTCCCCCAACCACCCCAACCCACCAACCCCCACTCCACAATCTCCCTTATCAGTCCCGGTGTGTATGTTTGCGTACACCTTGACACCTTGACACCTTGACACCCATCACCACCACCACCCCCGTGCCTACACCACCCAAGCCGTATCCACGCCGACGCGAGCAACCTACTGTACGTATACAAACCACCTCAAGCATCGCCTGAACCTACACACAGTCCTGCCACACACACACACACACACACACACACACACAGATAACCTCCTCGGAGCGTATTTTCCGAAACACAGCGACGATTTTCCGTCAGAATCAGCAAGCCGGGGGGGGGGGGGTTGTGTAGGAACAGCTGTGTTGAGGCTCGTGTGAAAGCCGTTGAAAAACGGAGTATCTGAGTACACAAGCGCGAGTACACAAACACGGACGCGAGGTCGTGTGTATTACGACTGGATTATCGGATTAAAATACTTCCCCGCAAATGAACGATATATTTTACGAGACCGCACGTCTCGCAGCATCCAGGCGCAGGAACCGCGGCGTTCCCTGAAACGTTGCGCTCGACTTTAAAACCCTCTGCGTTGTACATAGCAACACGTACATACTCAGTACAGTACTCAGCGACTTGTACTGGAATACTCGTTTTTTTAAACCCGAACTCTGACATTTGCATCAATACTCCGATACTTCAGTATTCCTTGACGTTGCCGAACTGAAGCATTTACGACTACAACAGTAAACTGAATATCGTCGTATCAGACTCACGGTAACTCGTCGTAAGTTCGTCCGTTCATTAGACGACTGACACATTACCGTAAGCCTCGGAGTGGGACGGGAATGATCGATACTGTCCGTCGCCGTAAGTACTGCAATATAGGGGCACCGATAATTGTGTCGTTGCTCGTGTTACACAGAGAGCTCAAACAGAAGGGGAACGGGAACGGGAATATTGAGAGAGCGATGGGGGAAGCCATCTTAAGACGTCTTTTTGCGGCGATGACAGGAGAGCGGTGTGTAAAAACCACGAGTCACCAGAACTCCATAAGTCTCTAATCTCCCCTCAC
>PIJE02006923.1:2500-7500 GCA_002895965.2 Coryphaenoides rupestris | reverse complement strand
CCGTTTGTGGGTGGAAGAGGGAGCTGAGCCGGAAGCGCCGAAAGCTTTCGATTTTAACTGGTCCATCTCATGTTCCAACCCTCAACCTACTGGATCACCAAGCTTTTGGGTTGTGACCTGAAAGAATGAGATCGCGGATTACAAGCGGGCCAAAATGAAGTTTCCTCCGCAGGGTGGCTGGGCTCAGCCTTTATGCAGATAGGGGAGGGAAGCTCAGACATCCGGAGGGAGCTCGGAGTAGAGCCGCTGCTCTCCGCAATCGAAAGGTAGTCAGCTGACGGTAGCTTCGGCGCATCTGCATTAGGAATGCCCCCCGGGCGCTCCCTTTGGAGGTTTTCGCGGTACGTCCACTGGGAGGAGACCCCGGGGCAAGACCCAGAACCCGCTGGTAGAGATTATAATATCTCGTCTGGGCCTGGGAACGCCTCGCGGATCCCCCAGGAGGAACTAGCCGGCCCCGCGACCCGACCCCGTATAGCGGACGATAATGGATGGATGGATGGTGGGCATAGTAAGGGGCTGGGGAGGACTTGTTGATAGTTACGCCGGCATTCTTTTCTCCTGGGCCAGACAGACCAAGGCTCTGTCTGGGGGCCGCTATCTACTTCTCCTACAGTCATGTTTCTATCTCCTATAAAAAATATTAATTCGAAATGTATCCTTCCATTTACCCCATTATAATTCCTTATGTTATGCCCCAGAGGTCATAGAATGAGATGGTATAGAGCAGGGATCACTAACAGGTGGACCGCGGTCCGAGTACGGACCCAGACGCCATCCCATACGGACCCGGACCTATAGTCAACAAATTATTAAATTATTTTTATTTTTATTTTGACGGGGCGCTTCTATTTTAAGTGGCACAGCTTTTATAGACTTTACGGCAAGGTTTACGTCACTGGATTAGTTGACCAGGAAACTTACAAACCAACCGCGTGCGAGTTAAGCCACCCACGTGATGCTACTCAGCCAATCAAATCTGTGCATTCAAGGCGAGCAACATTGCGAGTCGCGACTCTGAATGCAGACAGATGAAAGAGGCGAGTGACAGGCGAGGAGTTTAACGATACAGGGAGAGAAGACGGACAGACAAGTGAGTGGGAGTTGGGAAAAGTTAAAGATGCCGCTTTCTAAGAGAAGAAAAGTAAACCGAGCATTCCAGACGGAATGGACCGACGCATACCTGTTCATTCTTCCCGCAGCGAGCACAAAACCACTGTGTCTCATATGTTCAGAGACCGTGGCACTTATTAAAAGTGGCAATGTGAAACGCCACTATGAGACAAAGCACAAAGCTTTTGAACAGTCATACCCACCCAAGTCTGAACTGAGGTCCCAGAAAATTAGCAGTCTCAGAGCCCAATATGATCAAGCCACCAGGATTTTAACCCATTATTTCACTGCCCAACAACGTGCTCATGAATGTTCCCTCAGAGTTGCTTGGATTTTAGGTCAACACAAAAAGCCCTTTACAGATGGAGGTGTTGTCAAGGAGTGCATGAGTGCAGTAGCAGAAACATTACTTGAGGGTAAACAAAAAGAAGAGCTTTGTGACAAAATAAAGCAAATACCTCTTTCAGCATCAACAGCCACAAAGAAAGGTAAAATAATAGCCCAGGATGTGTTAGCCCAGCTGGATGAAGCCATTCATAAGACACCATGTGTAGGCTTGGCTGTAGATGAGTCCACCGATGTGTCTGACGATGCTCAGTTGTTGGTTTATGCAAGGTTCTTCAACAAAGACAAGAAAGAGTTCTGTGAAGACATATTAGGTGTAACTTCCCTTCAGACCAATACAAGAGGAGAGGACATCTACCTGGCCATTAAGGAGATGTTAACAAAGCGAGGAATAGAGCCAAACCAAGTGGTTTCAATAACCACAGATGGAGCCCCTGCCATGCTAGGGAGAGAGAAAGGAGCTGTGGCAAGAATGAAAGAGGACAATCCTGAGCTAATCTCTTACCATTGCATAATTCATCAATCTGTCTTAAGTCTCATAAAATATACTAAGGCATCAGCCTTAGTATATTTTGTGAGACTTAATCCACACACACACACACACACACACACATCACCCAGTAACTGGTCGGCTCCCAGACAGGCGAGGAAGACACCAGCTGAATGACATGAGGGTGGGTGGGGGGTGATTCTCTTTACTTTCTGCTTCTCTGAACGTGACACATCCAAGTCCCAAAATCCCTCCATCTGCCTGCAAGGGACTCCCTGGGCAATCCCAGCTCTCCTTCTCTCCTCCTCTCTCTCTCTCTCCCGCTCTCTCTCCTCCTCTCTCCCTCTCTCCCTCTCTCCCCCTCTCTCCTCCTCTCTCCCTCTTTCTCTCCCTCTCTCTCCCCCTCCCCTCCTCTCTCCATCTCTCTCTCCCTCTCTCCCCCTCTCTCCCTCACTCTCCCTCTCTCCCTCTCTCTCTCACTCTGTCTCTCTCTCTGTTTCTCAGTCTGAAACCTTGCTCCCACGATGCTAACCAATCTGTGTGTGCGTGTGATTATGTGTGGCTCTCAGAGTTCTCTTGACGCTGTCTGCCCCGCAGTCAACCTCCCTCACTGGAGGAGTGAGTCACCGTGGCGACGGGCCACCGCCATCCATCACTCATCCGCCTCCTGCCGTCCAACTAGATACCCATCAATCAATCCACCGGCGCCCGCCCACCCAGCTAGACATCCTAGACGTCCACTCAGCTATGATGTCATCTCTCCAGTCCTCAATACTCACATGCATTCATTCATCAATACCTTTGTTTTAATAATCAGTTTATTAGGTGCAATGGTACAGTTTTCAACATCATGTGCAATATTCTCAATAGCATGTACAATATTACTTTTCAATAGCATTGCCAACTTTGCCAGTTATTTATTTTGTGGCAGAACAATACCATTCAAAGAAAGAGGATAAATGATAACATTGAGTTATTGCCCCGCCCAAGGTTTCAGGTGAGTGTCGGGAGGGGGTGGAGTCTGGGGAGCAGGTGACAGCAGGATGAACGGAGACTGCGCTCCATCAACAGGCCCACACACACACACACACACACACAACAAATTCCCATCCAATTCATCACTACACTGCTTATTGGCTCTCTCTCTCTCATGCCTGTGACCGTTATCTACAGCAGCGGAGGTCAAAGGTGAGAGTGGGTCCAGATGATGGACAGCCCTGTTTCTCAGGTCCATGAGTCCCGCATCCATCTCTCTCATCCCTCCTCTTCTCTCACCCATCCATCCATCCATCAATCATCATCACTCGCTTACTCTCCCGCTCTATGAGAACTCTCTTTCCCTGCCTTCTCCTGTAAGTTTCAGGAGTTAGAGCAGGTTGTCTGGTAACAGAAGGTTCTGTTCGAATCCCCTGCTCCCCTCGAGCTAAGTGTGGAAGTGTCCAATGAGGCAAGACACACCTAACCCTAACCTGCTCCCCCTAGCTTAATGTGGAGGTGTCCCCTGAGCAGACACCACCTAACCCTACCCTGCTCCTCCCAGCTAGTGTGGAGGT
Source organism: Coryphaenoides rupestris (assembly GCA_002895965.2). Classification (NCBI taxonomy): domain Eukaryota; kingdom Metazoa; phylum Chordata; class Actinopteri; order Gadiformes; family Macrouridae; genus Coryphaenoides; species Coryphaenoides rupestris. The sequence continues at coordinate 3,999 of PIJE02006923.1, read as the reverse complement.
GTCCCTGAGCAAGACACCACCTAACCCTACCTGCTCCTCCTAGCTAAGTGTGGAGGTGTCCCCTGAGCAAGACACCACCTAACCCTACCTGCTCCTCCTCCTAGCTAAGTGTGGTGGTGTCCCTGAGTAAGACACCACCTAACTCTACCTGCTCCCCTCCTAGCTAAGTGTGGTGTGTCCCTGAGCAAGACACCACCTAACCCTACCTGCTCCTCCTAGCTAAGTGTGGAGGTGTCCCTGAGCAAGACACCACCTAACCCTACCTGCTCCTCCTAGCTAAGTGTGGAGGTGTCCCTGAGCAAGACACCACCTAACCCTACCTGCTCCTCCTAGCTAAGTGTGGAGGTGTCCCTGAGCAAGACACCACCTAACCCTACCTGCTCCTCCTAGCTAAGTGTGGAGGTGTCCCTGAGCAAGACACCACCTAACCCTACCTGCTCCTCCTAGCTAAGTGTGGAGGTGTCCCTGAGCAAGACACCACCTAACCCTACCTGCTCCTCCTAGCTAAGTGTGGAGGTGTCCCTGAGCAAGACACCACCTAACCCTACCTGCTCCTGACGTGTTGGTTGTTACCTTGCATGGTTGGCACCGCCGTCGGTGTATGAATGGGTGAACGTGAGGCAATACTGTAAAGCACTTTGGATAAAAGCGCGATATATAAATGCAATCCATTTACCATTGGTAACGTCTCGGCCTCCTCAGGCTGAACATCGGCGTTCTGGGCCGTCTGCCCACACAGCAGCAGCAGCAGCAGCGCCGCCCGTCCGATTGGCCGGAGAGAGGTTGTATCCTGACCCACCGAGCGAACAACCGAACGAACGAACGAACGAACCAGCCAGCGCCAGACATTGACACTAAGAGAGATTGGCCTGTCTTAATCAGCAGACTGAGTCCGAGACCGCCGCAGCAGCAGCAGCGAGCCGACCTGGCACCTTTTTATTTTGTCAAAGTCGTTCACTAGCCCGGATTTTCCACGGCGTGGAAAATATAAATACTCCCGGTTTAGGGGCTGCAACATTCTGCGTGCTGATATGTAATTGTGTGATTGAAAACACTTGGGTTGTTGTGTTACGTTGGAACTTTTTGCTGTCGTTGTTGTTGGTTTTTACTGCTCACAGTGTGTCTTTAAGGGACACGGGGAGGTATTTAAAAGTGTAATCCGGTCAAAGTGTTTTACTGCTCGTAACTAAATCCCCAATTACCTGAAGGTCAGGCCGACCAAAAAACGGAGATTGCTTGAACGTGGAAAAAAAACCACCCAAAAACAAACCACTCCAAACCGTCGAGCGTCCGGCATGTGAATCATCACGTGAACCCGGCCGTGTTCTCCACCCGCCAGATCTCTTCACCATCACGCTGTACTTAAGCGGCGGTGATGATATGTGCATTAAGCTCCGGGAATAAACTCTCGAATTTGTCACAACAGTGGAATCGAGTTTAGCTGGAAGCCAAAAAAAACGACCAGAAAGCAATCTGTCGGATGAGATAATTATCAGTAA
>PIJE02006921.1:7500-13865 GCA_002895965.2 Coryphaenoides rupestris | reverse complement strand
CATGTACTCACCCTGCTGCTTGCCCCTCCACTAACGCCCCCCCCCACACCCGCCCCTGAACATGAACCAATCATACCGTCATCCAAACCTCCCAACCTCCCAACCTCCCAACCTCCCAACCTCCCAACCCCCCAACCCCCCTTTTCTCCCAAAATCAATCCCATATGGAGACAGACTTTGCAGACGAAGACAGAAAACTGCCCTGTGTGTGTATGTGTGTGTGCGGTATGTGTGTGTGTGTGTGTGTGTGTGTGTGTGTGTGTGTGTGTGTGTGTGTTGTGTGTGTGTGTGTGTGTGTTCTTCATCTCATGTTTTGCTAATGCCAAGGGACGACCTCCGGGTTGGAGAGAGGAGAGGTGGGCGGGGGGGGGGGGGAGGGGTAGGAGGCTGTGTTGTCTTTGGCGAGATGAGGGGGAGATGGAGAGGGGCAGATGATTGAGGAAGGGCGAAGCAGAGCATTCAGGCGGACAGAGTTTGGTGTGTGTGTGTGTGTGTGTGTGTGTGTGTGTGTGTGTGTGTGTGTGTCGTGTGTGTGTGTGTGTGTGTGTCGTTCGAGATTCTCACCAGGGTCACGATGTCGTTGATTGTTGTTGGTGTAGCTGTCCTGCTCACTCTCTCTCAGTCTCTCTCTGTCTCTCTCTCTCTCTCTCTCTCTCTCTCTCTCTCTCTCATGTTGATATTGATTACCAGACCTGGGAACTATCATAGACGGAAGGAGGATGTTTAAACTTAATGGAATCCGTTTTTTGTTGCTTTTCCCAGGCCGGGACGTGTGATGTCATCCGATGCTAGATGGACTGTGAGGGAAACAAAAGCACATTAAGGCTGAAGGATCGTTTTGGAGCTTGTAACGGTTCCTCCATCTTGTCATTGTTGGGACCACGAGTGAGCTCCGAAAGGTTGAGGGGGTCAGGAGCGATTAAGTGAACGAGAAGAAACGCTGTGAAGACAGAGTTACAAGGAGTCCATTAATCGGAAGAACATGAAAATATACTAAATACGGAAAGGACATTCCATCGATAGATTGGAATGTCAACCGAACTAACAGAACGGTTATAGAAATCTATATAGAACCAGGAACGCGTTCCGTTAGGAACAAACTCGACCAGAACATTTTCGCTGTCTTCTCTTTATATTTATGTTCTTATTTTATTTGAACAAAGCTGTTGATTCAGGCCGTAGTTACACGAGTAGGCGGAACTTTTTTTCCCCGCGAAACAGCGACAAACAATGTTTTCTCTTTCACACACACACACACACACACACACACACACACACACACACACACACACAACACCACACACACACACACACACACACACACACACACACACACCACACACACACACACACACACACCACAACACACACACATCACACACACACCGCACGACACACACTGTGCCAGTACAAACTGAGTGGAGAGCAGCCATGTATTCTGGTGTGTGAACAATGGTGTGCCGAATATTTTTTTATGTGTTTTCGGTGCCTGTGTACGTGCATCAATTGGGTTCGTGTGCCCACCTTCGACTCACGTGCACGAGCATGCGTCTGCACGTGCACGTGCGTGTGAGTGCATGTGTGTACACTACACACGCAGTGTTTTTTTGTTGTGCGTGTAAATCGGGTTTGTATGTGTGTGTGTTCGATTAAGTACAAGTGTGCGTATGTGTGTGTGTGTGTGTGTGTGTGTGTGTGTGCTGTGTGTGTGTGTGTGTGTGGTGTGTGTGTGTGTGTGTGTGTGTGTGTGTGTGTGCGTGTGTGTGTTTGTGTCCATGGCGACCAGCGGGCACATTATAAAAACCAATTAAAACCTCACCTCACCTTCATTATAAGTCTGCAAGGCTTAGCGAGAGGGAGAGAGAGAGAGTTAGAGAGAGTGGGAGAGTTAGAGAGTGGGAGGGAGAGAGAGAGGGAGAAGGATAGAGAGAGAGAGAGCGAGAGAGAGAGAGAGAGAGAGGGAGAAAGAGAGAAAGAGGGAGGGGGTGTGAGAGAGAGAGGGAGAGGGAAAGATTGAGTACAGAAAGAGAGGGGGAGAGTTATAGGTATAAATAGGGGGGATAAAAAGCTCGGTAGGTAGGGAGAGAGAGAGGCTGAGAGAGAGAGAGAGAGTGAGATAGAGAGGGAGAGAGAGAGAGAGCGATCGAGGACCCGTTGCATTCCCCCCAGAGGCCTCTGCTGTTCGTTCCAACCTATTTCCTCCTCCTCCTCCTCCTCCTCCGCCTCCCACATTATTATTAACCCAGGATGCCGACGCTCCGAGACCGCTCGCGGCCGCCAACGCCACGGCCGGGCGGGGGGTTCCAAGGGTCCAAGAGTCAGGAGGAGGTACAGGGTTTTCTTGTGAGGGCCTCATCACTGCAACCACCACTGTCTGACCCGTGACCTCACCGACCGCGGCTCCCATGGAGCTGAGGCCCCTGGTGGTGGTGACGAAGAAGGGGCTCTCAGTGTGTGTGTGGTGTGTGTGTGTGTGTGTGTGTGTGTGTGTGTGTGTGTGTGTGCGTGTGTGTGTGTGTGTGTGAGTTATTTCTCAGGGCTTCTCGGTGGCCTTTTAGTATTGAGTTACACTGATGGGGGGTTTAATATATATAATAAAAAATATATATACCCACACTGGAGGGGGGGGGGGGGGGGGGGGGGGGGGGGCCGTGGCTGGAAGAAAAGAGAAGAAAAACTCGACCCACTGAAAAAAACACAAAATGAGTTTTCGAGGCTCGGAGCAGCAGTGAACTGGTGTTCTTATCAAATGAGTTTTTAATGGACGCTGCTTGTTGTTGTTGTTGTTGTTGATGGAGTTCTGGACGCGTTAATGGACACTGGGAGGGGGTGGAGGTGTGTGGGGGGCGGGGGGGCGGTTGGTGTATCTGTTTGCTGCGAGGCACAATGTGTTTTGTTGCGTTTGGAAATGTGTCGATGCCCGACCACACACACACACACACACACACACACATACACAGATGCAAACACACATACATGCATAATTGCACACACACACACACACACACACACACACACTCATACACACACACATGCATAGTTGCACACACACACACACACTCATACACACACACACACACACACACGCACACTTCCGTATACACACACACACGCACAATTGCACACACACCCACACACAAACACACACTTGCGTACAGACAGATATTGAGACACACATACACACACACATACACATAAAACCCACCTGCGAAGACGCAGACACGGAGGAACACAGGCGCGCAGACACACACACACACACACACACACACACACACACACACACACACACACACACACACACACACACACACCACACACACAATCTCAGACCACCCTCTCTTCCTGTTCCTTCTTCTCCTATCAATCTTGCTCTCTCCCTATGGATCCACCTTCCTCTCCCTCTCACTGCCAAGCTCTCTCTCTCTCTCTCTCTCTCTCTCTCTCTCTCTCTCTCTCTCTCTCTCTCTCTCTCGCTCTGTTTTACCTCACCAACACAAACAGTCACCAACACAGCCACACCACCCACTCATATCCCATGGCTCACTTTATGCATACCTCCCCTCTCCTCCTGGATCCACCATCCTCTCTCTCTCTCTCTCTCTCTCTCTCTCTCTCTGCTCTCTCTCTGCCTCTCTCTCTCTCTGCCTCTCTCTCTCTCATCTGTCTCTCTCCCCAAGTCCCTCGTTCGCTCCGTCTTTCTTCATCTCTCGCTCTGTCTTTGTCGTTTTTATATCACTCCCCTGCTTCCTTCCTTTCCCTCGATTCTGAATGAGAGGGAGATTGGATGGTTCCCTGTCTCCCCCTCTCCATCTCTCCCTCTCTCTCTCTCTCTCTGCTTATTTGTTATCTCTCCCCCAACTCCCCGTCTCTCTCGCTCTCTGACTCTCCCTCCCTCTCTCTCTCGCTCTCTCTCTTTCTCGTTTATTATCGCTCCCCAACTCCCTCTCTGTCTGTTTCTCTTTCTCTCTCTCTCCATCTCTATCTCTCTTCTCCATCTCCTGTTTTACCGCCCTCCTCCTCCTCCTCCTCCTCGTCCTCCTCCTCATCCTCCTCCACCTCCTCCTCCACCTCCCTCCCTCAGCCAACTGTGTTTGGCAGGGCTGCGGTACTGCAGGAGACACAGCTGGGTGGAGGAGAGAACGAGGAGGAGGAGGAGGAGGACGAGGAGTAGATGGAGGAGGAGGAGGAGGAGGAGGTGGTGGTGGTGTGTGAGGGTGGAGGCGTGATTGAGTGGCGCTGGTTCGATGCCCGGGGGATCCAATCATGTAATCAGTTTGTATTGATCAGCGCCACGTCGGGCGAGAGCGGGAGAGAGAGAGAGAGCGAGAGCGAGAGAGAGAGACTGCCAGCTCTAGTGAAGCAGCAGTAGTTCTCTATGCTGGCTAGCCTAGCGCACACACACACACACACGCAATCCCCCCTCAAACAATCATCCTCTTGTTCTTCTTCTGCAGTTAAATTTAATGTTGGGGAGGGGGTGCGGTGGGGGTGTGTGTGTGTGTGTGTGTGTGTGTGGGGAGGGGGGGTGCTCTCGCATTGCGTGTCGCATTGCACGTGTTTTTCATGCACTGCTTCACGCGTGTGCACTGTTATCGTATGCCCGCGTGATCGGTGGTGATGGTTGTCGGAGCGTGGCGCTGGTTAAATGGCGCCGCTGGCTGCCGTGGTCGTTTACTGGAGTAGGTGTAGGTCATTGGTCGTCTGTTGTGTGTGTGTGTGTGTGTGTGTTGACTCCCGGCACAAAGGGTTGTGGGTTTGATTCCCTCACCCACCTGTCTGCAGTACAACCTTGTATAGAGGCTTCCCTGTTCCAGAATCGCAATTATGGGGGCGGCAGTAGCTCAGGAGGTAATAAGAGCGGTTGTCTGGCAACAGGAAGGTCGCTGGTTTGATCCCCGGGCTCCTCCCCCTCCTAGCTAAGTGTGGAGGTGTCCCTGAGCAAGACACCACCTAACCCCAACGTGTTGGTTGTTACCTTGCGTGGTTGACACCACCATCGGTGGGTGAATGTGAGGCTATATAAATGCAATCCATTTACCAAGTGTCTAAAAGACAGTATAGTTGATATACTGTATATAGCAATAGAAGACTCGGATGTCCATGGGATGTTTGGGACGTTATGAGTGGAACTTTAGCTGTTAGCTCGCTGCTACTGAGTGGTTTTCTCAGGGCTCCTCCAAAACAAGGACACAGGTTGGTGTGGAATAATCCTAATTCATTATCACACAAGTTTGTAGTAATGAATGGACAGAGCAGGTGGTAACATGCTGAGTGTGGTGATGGCTTGGTTTAACCTGTGGTGCACTGATAAGTCAATGCACCACAGGTGTGCAAGCCTCACCCAACCCCCTCCCCCCCTCCCCCCCCCCAGACTCTAACCTGGGCCAGGTGAGGTTGCTTCAACCAGCCGCCAAACAAACACACACTCCACGGGAACGGAGTTCATGATCTGAATCACTGTGCTGCTGGAATGGAATGGAATGGTGTGTGTGTGTGTGTGTGTGTGTGGTGTGTGTGTGTGTTGGCTCGGGATTCGACCCTGAGAGAGAGAGAGCGCACGTACTGACATGCTGTCATCGGTGTGCGAGGACAGTGACAGCGCACGTTAAGGTCAAAACAGACGCGCACACACACACACACACACGCACACACACCGCACGCGTGACAGCAGCCTTCACCTGTCACTCACCGAGCATCTGTGTGTGTGTGTGTGTGTGTGTGTGTGCGATAATGTGTCAGTGAGTGTGTGTCATTCTCAATGTGAATGTTAATGTCTCTGTATCTATGCATATGTTAATATCTGTGTGTGTGTGTGTGTGTGTGTGTGTGTGTGTGTGCGTGTCAATGTGTGTCTCTATGTGTAATATAATGTCTGTATGTACAGTATGTTTGTACCGCTGTCCATAATATAACCTGCGTGTGTGTGTGTGTGTATATCTCTGTGTGTACTATAATCTATATATATGTGTGTGTGTGTGTGTGTGCACAGGTGAGAGTGCACGGCTCTCCCCTGGTGGGCGTGGTCTATGAGACGCTGAGCGTGATGAGCGACGGGAGCTCCGTCCTGAGGAACATGGCCTTCTCCCTGGACAGCACCTCCCTCTACGTGCTGTCAGAGACGCAGGTCAGTGCGCAACCCCTACATGACCCCCCCTCAACCCCTACGTGACCTCCACATGGCCCCTACACGGGGCACTACATGACCCCCACACGCTCCCTCTACACGACTCCCTACACAATCCCTACGTGACCTCCCTCTATGTGCTGTCAGACACGCAGGTCAGTGCACGACCCCCACACGACCCCTCCATGACCCCTACACGACCCCTCAGTGCACGACCCCCACACAACCCCTCCATGACCCC
>PIJE02006921.1:0-2500 GCA_002895965.2 Coryphaenoides rupestris | reverse complement strand
AGAGAGAGAGCAGAGACAGAGAGAGAGGAGACAGAGACAAGAGAGAGAGACAAGAGACAGCAGACAGAGAGCAGAGAGAAGAGAGAGAGACAGAGACAGAGAAGAGAGCAGAGAGACCAGAGAGAGAGACAGAGAGAGAGAAGAGAGCCACGAGAGCCAGAGCGAGAGACCAGAGAGACGAGCGGAGACCACAGACGAGAAGAAGAGACAGAGAAGAGAGAGAGAGACAGAGAGCAGAGAACACAGGAGAGAGAGTCAAGAGGCAGAGACAAAACAGAGAGAGAGACAGAGACAGACAGAGACAGATTAGGACTAGAGAGAGAGGTGATTAAAGGGTCCGGGCGTATTGGCGTGAGAGTATCACAAGACGTTAAGACGACGGCCGGCCGGTGCTTGTTTTAATAACCCTCACGTCCTTGTGAACCCGAGAGGTCGCGGAGGAAGTCGTCGGCTGCGCGGTGGAATTAATGCCGTCGACGAACACAACAGCGACGAGGAGCTCAAGTCGTTTCTGTTTGTTTCCGTGCTGAGGCCATGTCCATGTTGAACGCCCGACAGCCTTGGAATGAATGAATAGTCAAATGAACGAGGAGATTATTATTGATTATTATAATGAATAGTGAATGAATGAATAGACGCGTGTTCTAGCATCTTTTTGTGAATTATTTCTCAGGGAGGTGGTGATCATTGATTGATGTCGTAGAGCGTAGTGAGTTAATAACGTTGATTATTGATCACAAAGGAAATACTGACGTATCCAACACACGTCTAGGAGTTTCCGTGTGTAGACAGACAGACAGGCAGGCAGGCAGGCAGACAGGTGGGGAGGAGGGGGTGGGCAGACACGTACATACACACACAAACACACACGCGCGCGCGCACACACACACACACACACACATAGAAAAAAAAATAGCTTTTTGATCTTATTTGGATTCAGCTCAGGTCTGCTCTGTTGAACTGAAGTTTGTACCAGTAATCCCAAACACACACACGTACACACACACACACACACACACACACACACACACACACACACACACACACACACACACACACACACACACACACACACACACACACGTACACACAGAGGATCCGTAGCCATATATCTGCTCTCTGAAGGTCACCCAGTCGTGCTCCCGGAGACCTGCTGTTGGCTTGAAGAGCCGAAGTTTGTGAGGATTTCAGGAGTCGTCTCCCATCACTTCAGAAAAGGCTTAGAAGATTCCTCCCCCTCCCCCTCCTCCACCTCCACTTCCTCTCCAAACCTCAGCCCTCTCCACCGCCACCACAGCCCCCACCACCACCACCACCACCACCACCACCTTCACCGCTACGACAACCACCTCCCACCCTATCGAGCGGTGGGAGGGACGACGTTGATGGCGCGAGCGACCTAACAGTGAGCGGTACTTCAGAACCTATTGTGTTTGCTAAGGCGGAATGTTTCATACCACCTCCACACTGTTTCGGCAAGCGCATTGTGTTCTGCTTGGGTTCGACCGTGAGCATCGGTTTGTGCCTCGCACCTACTGCGGTCGTGGTTGGGGTCAAACCTACGAGCTTCTGTGGTTTGGGTGGTGAGGGTTGTGCCACCACCACCACCACCCACCAGCACCACCTCAGACCAGCAACAGCACCACCACCACTACCAGCACCAGCACCACCTCCACCACCACCAACCAGCACCACCTCCACCAGCACCACCTCAGCACCAACCAGCACCACCATCCACCAGCACCACCACCACCATCACCACCACCGTTTAGCTGTGTACGGTCTCATGTCCTGGTGGTGATAAATTTGGTGTTCGCTGGCGCACGCGACCGGACCATTAGCACTTGAGCGTGTGCACCACGCAATGCGTTCGACGAGGCGCTTCAGCATTACAGCAGCGAACGGTTCCACTCTGTATCATTATGCTCGCCTCTGCCACCTTGGTGCAAATCCCCTCATGGTCTGGTAACTGCAACTTTGAATGTCATTGCTCACGAATATGCGATATGTGGGCGCTTCCAAGGTAGAATGTATAGAAGACTGACTTCCGAAAGGGTACAGTGATAGCCAAAAAAAACAAATCTATAGTCCAAAGAAGAACGAAAACAAGTTAGCAACAACAAAACATGTAACAAAGGTGACTGGGGCAGGGGGGGGGGGGGGGGGGGGGTGGTAATGGTGTTTTGCTAACACAGCCCACTTACACACCACCAGGAGAGCACTTCTCTAATCCATAATCCACTCTCCGTCTGCGATGGTTTGCATCGGGAAATTGCGAGTGTCGCGCAGCCCTGAGATAATAACTACAAAATACTGTCTGAAGCAGGAGGAGGAGGAGGAGGAGGAGGAAGGAGGGAGGAAGAGGAGGGAGGGAGAGGAGGGAGGAGGAAGAGGAGGAAGGAGGAGGAGGGAGGAGGAGGAGGGAGGAGGGGGAGAGGAGGGGGAGAAGGGGGGGAGGAGGGAGGAGGAAGAGGAGGGGGAGAAGGGAGGAGGGGGAGGA
>PIJE02006919.1:12500-13867 GCA_002895965.2 Coryphaenoides rupestris | reverse complement strand
CCCCCCCTCCCACACTCTAAACACTTCCATGAGTTAAAAGCGTCGAACTGTCGGTCGGTTGTATTCCTAACGGCCAACCTGGCAGCCAACGGTTTGTGCTGGATGCTCATCACGCGTCGACCGCTCAGCTCTTAACTCTCAACTCTGACGAAAACTCCTCGATAGACGTTGCCTGTATAATTGAATTAGTAGCACACTTACGGTAGAGAGTTGGGCTTGGCTTTGGGGATGTATTCCTGCACACTAAGGAGAGGTCATTACTGTGGAATGAGGAGATAACGTGTCTGAAGCAGGACACTATTAACAGCCCCAAGCTACTGATTCAGCTGTTTCGGTCAGGCCAAGGCAGACCCCCGCCCTCAACGTTTTTTAAAGACGTTTTATAGACCCGCTGTGCAGGGCGTCGTAATGTACTGACCCTGAAGTTGTGGAAATACTCCTAAAAGTCCTGCTTACGTTTCCAGGGAGTGCAGCAGATTATTCAATAAATAAGTGGGCTTCTCTTTTGTTTTTAGTGTATTTGGACAGCCCCTAAACAGGTCCAGTCTCAAAGGGCTTCTTCACAGGCCTGGATGATACACCACCAACACCACCTCAAGACCTAAGCCGTCGAAAGACTCAAAGCATGTCAATCAATCAAACTTTATTTATGCAGCGCTTCCCAAGCAAAACAACACAAACACAAAGTGTGTAGCGGGAGGGAAATGACACAACAAGAAAAGAAGTACAAATCTGAATCATAGAGATGCACTTGCGAGGTGGATTAACTTAATTAATCTGTACTAAATATGTACATTTTGAGAAGCTAGGCAGACCATTTCATGATAGCATGGTAGTTTCCTTGTCGTTGTCTCTGTATTATTATTTTCTTCTTTTAAATGCGTTTTTCTCCATTTAACTCCATCCTCTGCTCTCATCTGGCCATGGCAGTAACCTGCTGTCCAACCCCTACGTGTGTGACTGCCACCTGGCCTGGCTGGGCCAGTGGCTGAAGAAAACCCGGGTAGTCAGCGGAAACCCTCGCTGCCAGAAGCCCGCCTTCCTCAAGGAGATCCCCATCCAGGACGTGGCCGCACCGGACTTCACCTGCGACGGTAACACACCGCAACAGCAAAAGATACGGACGTGTGGTAGACATGGCCGTGACGCCCCCTATTGGTTTACATGCGACCGCTATGAGGGTGTTGATCTTGTGTCGCCATTTTGTTGAGATGTTAGCAATGCGCAACAGAAAAAAATCCATATGCGGCACAATAATAATAATAATAATAATAATAATACATTTTATTTGTAAGCACTTTTCAAAGCACCCAAGGATGCTGCACAATCAGGGAAAAACAATAACGATTTTAAAAGTATGAATGCAA
>PIJE02006918.1:0-10695 GCA_002895965.2 Coryphaenoides rupestris | reverse complement strand
TTACAAGAACCCATGTCCGTCACCAGCTGACTGGTGAGACGTGAACTGACAACCATGTCACCCCCCCCCCCCCACTGCCATGGCGATAAAGCCAGAGTTTCAACCCCCCTCACCTCCCCTCAACCCACTTATTAACTCTCCCTATGCATGTCAGAGGTGACCTTCTGTGAGGGTCAAATGTCAAGATCTTAAAAAAAAAAACAAGAGCATCAAATACGCGCCGACATTGCGACCCTGACACCGCCTCCGCAAAGCAACATGGCGTCCATCTGGAGGAATCTGCATTCCCAGCAGAAGTAATGGATGGATTCATCTGGTGGATTAATCCATCCATTACATCCATGTGTTTTTGTGGCTTCCTTCTCCCACTACCTTCAGAACGACCACATGGAGGTCGCGTCTCACGTTTGAGTGTGTTGTGCGCCCCACGCCGCTCACAGATTGTCTCATCTCTCCAAAGTCCTTGACCATGTGGGTGGGGAGGGAGAGGGAGAGGGAGTCGGGGGGTTTCAGAGTTTCTCTGGACCCCATCTGTCAGATTCCCAGCCAGCCCTATGGTCTAATATCCTCATATCCGCCAACAATGGGAACCGAGACAGCTGAGTGGCTACCTGCTGTTGACTGTGGTGAATGCTAAACAGCATATAGGTCGCTCTGAATGCTAAGGATGAGGTTGCTCTGAGGCGCGGGAGCATGACAGAGTGATAGTTGCAGTTCCTTTAAGCGCTTATTTTGCGATCTGGGGAATGCGTCACTCAAGATGTATTGGTCTTGACAGTGGAGAATTATCCACTGTGTCCCAATTTATCAACTCAAACCCTATGGGTATGCCAATATACAAAGACAAGGACTTTGCTTTGCCATTCTCTTTGTGCACTACGAACTAAAATAGATAGACGCAATTTTGCCAAGGATCAAACGCAAGTGAACGAAGGTATATTATAAATATCTTTGCCACTTCATTATACAACTGGAATAAAATAAAACCGTCTTGAAAGGTTGTCCAGAATAATAATTGTGTGTTTATTGGATATGATGTTAGACTACGATGTGGAGCACCAGCCCAAATAATAAAACACGGTAGATTGAAAACAATAGGTAAAGAAACGTTTCATTCTCAAGTAAAGCTAAATTGACTTGAGAGGATGATAATGCTGACCCTTATGCACCAGGCCACCGAATAAAATACATTATAGTCTGTCTGAAATAAATGGAATTGATGACCAAGCATATTTATTTCGAAAAGGCATGAATTAGAGCAGACTGACCCATCTAAAATAGCATGGCCTCAGTCCACGGAGATATTTAATATTCACTTTTATGGAAATTCAATCATATCTTGATATTCTCAGGTCAAATGTAACTTTAACTGCTGAATCTGAATGTAGGCCTTCACAAACAATGGAAAATGATATCTGTATTGAAGCATAAAACCTCAAATTGTTAATAAAACATGTCTACATGCAGAACATTTAGACTTATCTATTTGTCTCAGTTGCAACTAAAGACTAAAACCAACATTTATCAACAGCCACAATATTAAAGATACAGAATACGATGTGCACTTATTTATCAGTTCCTCTTGTGGCTTATTTCAATATGGAGCATTTTTTCCTCCATATTGTCAGGTGTGGACGCTCACCACGATAGATACTCGAATGACTCTCTGGCCACACCCACCATTGATATTCAATCACACACATAAGAAGCCCATTGAAGAAGGAGGAAAATGTCCTCTGCAATCACCCAGATAACAGCCTTCCCAAGGCAACGATCGCCACCACGGTCTCCACCATGTCCACCGCAGGCCGAGCGGGGACCGAATTACCCCGCTGATTTGGGTAATTCAGCGGCTGCTCCAGTACTTAATGTCACAGGGGGGAAGAGGTCCAGTCCACAGACAGGAAACGAGCATAGTGGGAGGCCAGTGAACTTCGAGGTCTCTCTCTCTCCCACTTTGATCCTAATTCTGATAGCACGTGGTGTTCCGAACTCCATGCTTACTCTGCTGTCTGTCTCCTGCTAATCACCGCCGATGTACCCAATCGGAAAGTCTGTCTGGAAGCGCGATTAAAAGAACTGTGATAACGATCATTTGATAAGGAGCCGGTCACGGTGGAGGGAGAATACATTAAAACCCTGTCACACTAAAACTAAAATGTACTGTCTTTGATTACTCTTATTATGTACGGCTGTGTAATCGCTTGATCAGTTATTAATATACACTCTCGGGGAGTCATAACGCCTTCCATATGCCCTGACTGTAGTAAAACACACTAATTGAAGGAGTATGAATAATCAAGATGACTGTTTTGCTTCGTAATGAGAACAGACCTGAGGCTTACACCAACCAATGTTAACCTTGATAACAAGCCACGTGATTCTACATTCTGGGAGTTGGGACGTCCTGCTTGGCTGTATGTCAGACGCAGGCTTCTATGATGCAGAGCGTGGTTAGATAGTATTCAGAAACTGATCATAGTTTACAATAATTTACAATTTATATTCAAAGCTTCACCATAAACAAGAACCCCAGCGTGAAAAACGGTATATAATTAACAATTATTTCCAGCAACAACTCCTATAATTAAAGCTTGATTTGCAAATCTCTGGTTTCAAAACTAGAATAACTGAACCACTCATTATATATCATATGGTGTCAGGCAGTGTAATGAAAGGTGCTCTATCAATAGAGCTATTATTAACCCCGGCCAACAAAACAGGAAATATCGTACTACTGGAGAGACTGCACCTGCACTATTATGACAAAGGGGTAGTGAATCACTTGATTATCAATCAGGCTGCCTACAAAGTCCCTCCCAGCTGTACAGCCGAGACTCTTCAACGACCAACGACTATGGAGATCATGTGTGTAGTCAGTCACAGCAGTAGGTGAGGTTGTCAAGAGGAAGTAACACCTTAGTAACAGCCCTATGTGCCCCTCTAAAGATGTGACAAAGGTCATTTTATGCCCCATCAAACGCCCCTCCTCCCAGTAGCTGTGTGGACATCTGTGTGCTATGAGGACCATTCTCTCCCAGCTAGTTCAAGCCCGTCCAAATGAGGAGAACAAACAACCATTGTGCTTTGGCCCGGCTGCAAGGCTCATTGGCTGAAGACTGTCCCTGTTTATAGACCCGCCAGATAGTTGTGGCCTCACAAACACACACACACACACACGCACACGCACGCACGCACGCACACATACACACACAGCCATAAACTGTTGCTGTTTTCTCGTGGGGCCCATGCTAAGATATAATGTGCAACTCCTGAGACAGAGTTACGTTTGTCGAATAAGTGAACAGACCAAACTTTGAGAAGAATACATCCAATGTAAAGTGTCCTCCTGAGGAACAGTTCTAGTCGGCCTATATTTGTTTACACATGCTATTTTTAATTATTATGTATTTTATCTCTTTTATATTTTACTGTGCTACTGTGTTTGCGCAAATTATGCTGCTGCGACACCCACACATTACGCCTGGGATAAATAAAGTGTATTTTATCATATCTTTTTTTGTCTGACATGTTTACGCATGGTTGTATACATGTATTGTAATGTATGGAATTCAATTCACCACATACATTACATAACACGTTCAACTTCATATGTATTTGTAGATGTATTATTAACCAATGTGGTAAAGAGGCCTATATGAAAATGCAATGGTCACATTTATGCTGATGAATACAAACAAGCATCATAGAATACCCTATATTTTACAGTGTATGGTAACACGTCATGTAATTAACGGCTATTGTTCATACTTATATCATACTTATGATATCGTACACGCGGTGTGAAACACTCTTCCTCCGTGTGATGAGGCGATGCTGTGTTTCTGTGCTCTCCGTGTGTGTGAGGTGCTGGATGCCGGGGGGTGTTGATTGGACTGAACCCGCCGGCAGCTACGGGATATCTGCCATGTTGTTGATGCACGCATGCTGCTTTCACACATCCGCTTCTGTAAGAGCCGACGATAGGCTGCTCTGGCGAAGCGGAAGATTATATAGGGATTGAGTGTCTATTGTCTATCTTGTGTCTAGTGTGTGTGTGTGTGTTGTTTATAATTGATGAGTGTATATGCAAGCAAATGTATCACCTGTCTTTTTCTCTTATTTCTCTTTAAGTAAGAGAGAGAGAAAGAGAGAGAGAGAAAGAGAAAGAGAGAGAGAGAGGGGGGAGAGAGAGAGAGAGAGAGAGAGAGAAAGAGAGAGAGAGAGTCATTTCTACTTGAATTGTGTTCATCATCAAATGTTATAGGCTACTGCTGCTTGCCTAGCAACTCCCAACCGACCAAGACATTTGACCTCCGCCCCCCCCCCTCCCCTCTGCCCCCCGCCCCACCCACACCCGGCCCAACCTTAGTATAGCCGCGCGTGCTCAACTAGCTGCATACGCTCCGCTCTCTCTCCCACAATAACAGTGGTGACGTCACTGTCGGTCGGGTCTCGTGGGATACAGCTGCAGCAAGCACAGCACAGCACTGCACGAGCGCGGCGGCGGCGGCGGCTGAAGGGAAAGAGCGGCAGAGCGGCGGCGGCGGTGTGACGGCCATCTTAGTAGAGCTACCTACCGCGGCGGCATCTCTTTCTGGATTACATGATTACGTGACTTTTTTTTTTTTCCTCCTCCCTCTCTCCTGACAAAAAGAAAAGAAACATTCGAGCCGACCTCACGGTAGCGCAGACAGATAGAAGCAGGTTGTATTCGGCACCACCGGCCACCCCCCCCCCCCCGCGCTGGCGCTTCCACTCCTCACATTCGGGATGCAGCTCCGAGGGAATACGAGGTTCGCGTCCGCGCTCGGGCTGCTCCTCCTCGGACTGCTGTGTGCGGTGGAGGCGGCGAAAGGTAAAGGATTTGTGATGCGGTGGCGTAGCCCTTTATTCTCTTTCTCTCTCTCTCACACACACACACACACACATATACATATACATACATACAAGGGCAGGTGGATTTGGGCTGTGACTCTACCTTATTAAACGTAGAAGATAAAGATATTATTCAGTGATGGAGTCGGTCAGTCGGAGGAGGAGGAGGTGCGTGTTGAGGAACCTGCTCCGGAGAGAGAGGAACCTGCTCCGCGGAGGGATGCAGCAGCAGCAGCAGCAGCAGCGAGCCTCCACGGAGCAGCAAGTGCACTGCGGATAAAATCACAGTCTAAGGCTAAGTGCTCCACGTCTGCGCGAGAGCCCGGCTACTAAGCGGCATCCATATAGGAGTGCCAGCGCAAAGTCTCTAACCGCGTAACTTGAATACTAAATAGTATATAGGGCATGCGAGTCGGAGAGGATGTGCTTAAGTACAAACTGTATTTCGTTTATAACACTACACGCGCCAAATCTGCTAAATTCGACTCCTTCTGTAGTGTCGCGATACACGAAAATACCATAATATTTACCTATGCGACAAAATATCAGAGACTGATCGCCAACCGCCTTCAACGTGGTTTTAGAGTCTCAAATTTTCATACACTCGGCACCCACACCAACTCAAACTTGAGTCGAGAATATATCGAATTCTCATGTATTACATTGCACTCGAAATCTTAATTTTTAGCGGCTCGCCACCTGTATTTATATATATAACTGACAATCGATCAACTTAGATTTAGTGCATTTTACTCAGGCCATCGAAGTATGATAGTATAACCGTTCGTTTTCACCCCCTTATCACTCACTCTACCTGCGTTCCAAACACCAACGCCCTAGTCCCTCCTCGAACCTGCGGTCCTGCTCTCTATAATTTACACAGGGGAGGAGTCACATCCGCGACACGACACGACAAGGTTAATGCTAGACTACCAAGCGATTGCCTCCACGGAATGGAGCTGACTAACCGTGCCGAATACATATATTATTCTAACAGTCTCTCTAAGTGCGAGCCTGTATTCATGCTATGTATAATCGATATGTGTGATCCGAGTGATTCTTTTATAGGTGTTAGGATAACAGAAGTGATACGTCGGTCGCGGCGAGTCCACACAGGACCGAACGGCCTGCCACTCACTGGCATCACCTATACACGCACACACACACCAGCGACTAGTCCGAAATACTGTCGATCATGCAGTCTATTGTTTCCCGCTTCCGAGAGAAAGGGACCCTTCGTGTCTCGGCGGTTGTTGCCTTGCTAGCTGCGAGTGTTCGAACAACAGCACCGGGGCCGAAGCATCGTAGGCGACTGTAGAGAACAGTCGGTATGCGCTTTAATATCAGCACACGGCTATTCTACTCCTCACCCAAAGTGCTGGAAGCCGACGATTGTGGCGCTCAACAATTCAACAAAACACTATTTATCATAATACACCGACGCGTGTTTTGATCACAGAGCTTAGCGACAGCGTGCCATAGGCCCAAGTACCGTCATAGTACGTACAACAACAACGACCTGTGCAACTCATGCGAGGCTCGTTTAGGGTTCATGGTTCGTGGTTCGTCGTCCTTTTCATTGTGGTACTATTACTCGGCGTGCTGTTCAGAAGGATCAGCACTCCACAGCCTACCGCTCTGAGCTCCCAAGGGCAGAGCGAGCGTCGCGCCGGTGGTATGGATAGCGCGAGCACCTTGCGTGCACTATGGCGAGCACGATACGCAGCACATGCCCTCCCCTTATCGCCCCGCCACTCCTTATCATCGAAACAGTCTCTAACCTTACTCAATCTGTTGTTATACTTAACTGAGGATTACCGTTGTGATAAAAGATGTGCGGAAAGGAGAGTTGATCGGCTTGGCTAACTTGTGATATGTATTTAGGTTGTATTTCCCCGCACTGCCAAGTTAAACCATATCCGTAAGCGCGTAGCCTAAGAGGACTGCGTGCATATTGGATGTCAATTTAAGATGAGACTATTATCTATTATGTTTGTTTATGTGCGCACAACACGCATTTCAATGCTGTATGTGGGGGGGGGGCGATGATGCCTCGCGGAGGTACCACAGGCTTAGTCACTGGCGAATAGCTGGAGCTATTACGCACAGCACATATTATAGCTTGTGCCCAAACATAGGCTGCTGAAACTTCACCTCGAGATTAGATCGTGCATAATCTGATGATGGTGAAGGGCCGAGTGTGCTCGCGGCGGCTGACACCATTGCCCTCGGATCAGAGGATTATGTCGAGCATGTTACACGTGTGCTGTATCACACTCTTCCCACATTGACTTTGTCACTAACACACCTGCTGTCTGCGTCTGCACAAGCAAACAACACTACCTAGAAATAGTATTGACTCAGACAAAAGCATGACTCATGGTGAATGAGTGGAGGGACCGATTCAGGCTAAACCGGTCCGAACAGGGGTGAACTGAAATCCACAGTACAGATCCCCTAAAGGTCACTACCAACAGGGGTGAAGAACCCAGAACCACGACAAGAGATAAAAGAGAATAGAGGCAATAAGAATTTAAGCAGCAGGAAGAATGGGAAAAGTGTGGCTGGTTTGTTCAGACAAAGCTGAAATGATGATCCGGGAGATTTGATCAACACCTTTTCCTCTCTGGTGGACATAGGGTGCTAAATAAATCGTTTGACACGCTTAAATCTAATGTTTTTAATGCTCTTTCATTAACACCGTTGCGAGATCAGATTTTACTAGATATGAGGCGAGAACAAGATTTGCGAGAATGTGAGCCATTTCAGCCCGTTTGATTTACGGATGAAATTTCGAGTCCTAATCAAGGATGCTAAGATTTCAATCACCCCCGCGCGCCCCACCAACAGCAGGCATCTCCTGAGCGCGAGTCGTCCTGATATCTCCACCTAGTGTTCACAGAGGAAGAGAGAGAGAGAGAAGAGAGAGAGAGAGAGATGAGAGAGAGAGAGAGCGAGAGAGAGAGGTGATGAAAGGAGAGAGGGAGAGGAGAGAGGTGGAGAGGTGAGAGAGCAGAGAGAGAGGAGAGAGAGAGGAGAGAGAGAGGAAGAGAGAGAGAGAGAGACAGACAGAGAGGAGAGAGACAGAGAGATGTAGAGAGAAAGTGTATAATTGTAAGTATTTGTTATAAGAAACAAGGCACACAGCAATGCAGACATTGGCCAATGTACTAGGGGGGAGGGTCGCAGAGGGGTCTGTGCCGGAGAGTTATGTTGGGAAGAGTAATTTTATGGTGTTGAGCAGCTCAATATTTACTATCAAGTTAGGCCATCAGTAATTGATGCTGCTGAATTCAAATGTTATTGTCTAGCACTTAACATGAGGCGCGCAATCCAGGCATCATCTTCATTATTCTACTAAATCCTAACTTACTTAATCTTCCAATAGCCTACTGTGGAACCTGTGTTATTTCTAGTGTTTATTTCCCAGCATCCATTGAAGAGGTGATTAACGGTTTCACGTGTTCTTTTTTATTTTTATGACTCTCTCATCTCAGTTCATCCCAGAGCAGCTGCTTCTGTAGGTTGCCGTTTTCCTCTGTTTAGTCTCTCCTGGATGCATTGGCCTCTCTTTGGCTTTGTCCACGACATGGAGCCCAGACAAAGACATGTGGCCACTTGGAAATTTGCTCGCTTCATTCATCATCGAATCAACACATTCCTGTTGAACAAATTGCGTTGCCGTCTTTGTGTGAAGGGGAGCTAACTTATGTGCTGTGCTCACAGAGGGCCAGCATTATGTGGGCCAACCATCGATCATCTGCACAACATTTCACGTCAACACTGGGATATGTTCCTAGTTCCACAATTGGTAGAAGGAATTATTCTGGTTATTCATCAATGAGAATGCTAAGTTAAGCTTGGCCTTAACACGCCATAAAAGCTAACTGTTGACTGAGTAGACAAAATCCTAATGTAATGATGAGCTAAACTCCATAGTTGGAACACCTGTGAGTGTGGTCTTAGATGATAGGCTATACTGCTGGACCACTGAGTATGACCGTGCTGTCACATGCGTGGTGTATCTCGGAGTAGCTGTGAGTGATGTCTGCCGTTGACAAGCTACTCTGGACGAGTGCTGATCAACCTAGCTCTCGATACGTCGTGATAGGTACGACCGCCAGCAGGCGAGATCAATGAGAATGCTAAGTTAAGCTTGGCCTTAACACGCCATAAAAGCTAACTGTTGACTGAGTAGACAAAATCCTAATGTAATGATGAGCTAAACTCCATAGTTTTCCATAATCTAAATCAGTTTACTGACCATTCAAACATTAATTACACTGGAATTAGACTCTAGGCTATAGGCTCCAATAAAAGTAATCAGACAAGTGTTGGAATACAGACCTGTGTGTGTGTGTGTTTTAACTCTGCGATGATTCAATGTGACTTATGCTTTCAGTCTGCTGGGATAGGCTACAGGCCACCGCAACCCTCACCAGGAATAAGTGGCTGAAAAAGAGGATGGATGGGTGGCTGTTTAACTATAGTTGTTTAAATGCCTTGCGGTGTAGCCATAAGTACCTCCACATAGAAACCTACATGTGGCACTGTTATGGTAAGCTAAAACTCTGTAGATACTCCAAGCTTACAATGGCCACATTGTCTCTGTACCCGAAACACATTTGCTCATTCAGCTCCGAGGCCAGAGTCGATTTACAAGCTTTTTTACCCCCACCTCACTAAGAACATGCATGGGGAGACACTAAAAACCAAAATATAATCCTGGCAGGGAGGACGAGCTGGGTCTTCATTTCATTGTAATGCAGTACACATCGTTTATTTCTGGTGTGTCAGTTCCCGGAGGGGATAGGTGAGAGGTGGGGAACTGAAGGATTACATGTCACTGTCTTCTTTCATTCTTTTCAGCCATTTTTGATGTTCTCCACATCATGTCACTCGTCATGTAGCAGTTGACATTTCCTGATTTGTATCAGGCATTCAAATGCATCTTGTCCCAATTCACGATTCATGGCAGAGAAATGTCATCAATCATTGCCGACAGCCTTGTTTTCATGACGATTATACAAAACCACAATATATTTCATTTCATACCAAAACATGTTCTTTTGTTCATGCTGAATAACGCCTCTGTGGATTGTGCAGTTTTGCATCAACATTAGTTTTTTTCTATGGTCATCGATGGGATGTTTTACTTTCCACAGGCAGATGCTCTCAAAGTTAACTCTTATTTATTCATAGAATTCACACTGGAACAAAGGCGCTTCTAGACCCCCACTCCAGCCCATGGCTCATGAGCTGGGCAGGTCACAATGTGGTCACTGTTGTTGGAAACCTCACAGCCCCACAAACCCTCAAGAATGTGTGTATGAGATAATCCCACCAGATATGGCTCTGTTGCTGCTGCTGTGGCTGGTGACATTTTTTGACCACATCAATGTTCCACATGGGGCGGAGATATGAGAGATTGGACCCTGGGACGAAGCGGTCTGAATATGGGTCGGTGGTGATGGTGTTGGTGGTGACTTCCTCCTCATTGGTCCCTTGAGCGGCTGAATGGAGGCAGTGAACTGTCAAAAATGGGTCCTCTATTGTGAATATCAAGTTGCGCTTCTTGGACATTGGGATGGCTTTCTTACAGCACAGGTTTACGTCCACACAAGCCTCCATTACACAACAATACATACATCTGTTCTGGATGTATTGTTGTGTAACTCTTCTTGAATGTACAATACATGGAGGATCTTTTGTAGAAGTGTTTTAAAGATGCGCCGAGCTAGTTAGATGGAGAGAATGAAGAGGGGTTACAGGAACAGCCTAGAAACCGCTTCCAGCTCATTGACAAAGACACAACAT
>PIJE02006916.1:0-13884 GCA_002895965.2 Coryphaenoides rupestris | reverse complement strand
AGAGATCTCCGGGTCCCACTCCTTGGGTTTGGCCATGTAGTTAGTTGGTGGCCATCTGGTTTCGTCTCTGTAAGCTGTATTCATATCCGAAGAAGTCGGGACGTGTTGGCGTTATGTATTACGATTAATGTCGTCAGCAGAATACGTTGCGCTGTCTGTGTTTGTGTAGTGTAGTGTGTGCTGGTGGAACTGTGATGTGCGTGCGTCTAAACGACCGTTGTCTTATACAGGGGGGCGCAGAAACGACGTTGGAAATATATCCAGGGGGCTCTAGGTTCGGCCGGGAGCTCTCATATCGTAGTTCCTGGTAAGTGGTGGTCGTTGACAGAGCGCTGTCTGGCGACAACCTCTCTGACTTAAATGCAAGAAGTCAATCTGTGGATCGGCAGTCCGAGGTTTACATCGATCTCTAATCTCTGTATCCGGGGCGCGAACTAGGGGACTTGATACCAGTGTCGCAAGGGTGATACACACCCATTTCACTCAGGAGCAGAATATAAATCGTTGATTAGCAAATAAATTGGGCTTCACGACTGAGTGTCGGGACACGGGTGCGGCAATAGTGCAAGAAAGTTCGAGGAGTACAAGTTTTCGTTTCAATAAAGCTGGACAAGCTAGAAATGCGGCGCCCTCTAATCGCACGACCACGCTTATGAGTTGCAGGCGAACGCGGGCAGGGCTTGCGCAGAGCTTGCCACACGCTGAGGCGTTGGGCGACGAGCGTGACGGACTGCAGTCTCGGATACTTCGTAGAGAGAATCTATGTAAATTGCGCGCGACGGGGCGTGCATAAGTCCGGTATCTACTTGGCAATGTGGAACGTCGACACTAATGCACTATCAGACCAAATGAAAGTCAATCTGGCGCAACTGGAGCGGGCCAAGTTACATAAATAAAATTAAGATGACAATTCATTCCATCCCTTTGTGATTGCACCTGGATTCCAAAACAAACTGATAATGAAACAGAATAAGGTGCCCTAAAATTAATTGTGAGTTTGATGTAATTACGTTTGAGGCTTTGGACGTCTGCCATATGCATTGTTGTTTTTCCTCTTCGTAAACATCACTCATTCGGTTTGTCGTTGTTGGTAATACCATATTTAGGTAATAATGTTTTTCGAGCACTCAATAGTGACTCGGTATACAGTAAATTTTTAGGGGTGGTTATACCGGTTAATAGTGGCAGAGTGCGAGGTGGGAGCAATCTGAAAGTAGAGCAGAATGTGAACTTATATTTTGGCACTCCTATGTCAACAGAGACATGAACCTTACTCTATGAGCCTATTCAATTGTTCAAGAATTATAGTGATACACTTGGATGTCTGTCTGAATTGTGTAATAAATGCTAAGAGAACTGGAGAGTAGTGAACTCAGAAACATGCACACGCAACAGACAGCACCCACCATGGTGGTGCCTGACCGAGAAAAAACCAACCCATGGTGTAATATACACCGGAACCGCATGGTGGTTACTGACAGAAATGTTCGTTGGGTCAGCTACTATGCTCGAATACCATACTAACCGGACCTCATGGTGGGGTCTGACGAGAACTCAAACCCCATGGTGGGAATAAAACGACCCATAGGTGGGTCTGAGAAAAATTGTCACTCCACACCGCACTCCTTGCGCTAAAAACGTTAGAGGTAAGTCCGCTTTGGTAAGATGTTATTACCATGGTGGTAAGAGTGTTGTGATAGTTTAGCCATGTGTGTGGCAAGGACTGTATGATCTAGAGGGAATCGGGATGGTCCGTGCTGGTTTGATCACGATACTGTCACGCACACGAGTCTGGGCATCAGTGACAGGATCGAACGACTCGATCGAGTATCGGCCTTTGTCTCGCGAGACTTTTGACGTACGAGGTGAATAATCAACTCTGTACAGATGAAACACTCTCAATACAAGAGCGGTACTCTTAGCTAAGGAGTCTCATTGCTCCACTGACTCTAACGAGCATACTAGGCTTTAGAACACTCAACATGCAATCACGGACTCCGCGACAGTACTCCTCACGATTGATATATCAAAAGCGAGGCAAAACAAAATCAAGTACATGGCAAAAGCGTTCGCCCGTACTTCCTGCTGAAGGTGGTCAACGTTCTTGTAGTTGTAATGTATTAATTCTTTTCACATCGGAGGCAAAGCCAATTGATGACAATAGCAGAAGAGCAAAATCATACTGGCTGCACCAATGCAACAGATTCATGTCATTGATTAACAGTATTGTAAGTTCGCACGCGTGTATTAAAGGTGGCAATAAGATGTCTGCGAATCGTCTAATACGAGCCAACACTCTTCGCTTACAATGGAGGAAAATTACTGCTACTTGCCATATTCCTAGTCTTATTGTGCTGGTATACCCGTGCAGGGAACTCTGTGAGGGATGTGTCGTCTGTGATGGTGCTCGATGTGTGTCGATCATATAGTCACGATGGCGCTGACAATCGTGTCCGCTGTGTCTGTGTATGTGCAGTGGTTTTGTTTGTTGGTGAGTGTGAGATCCAACTCAACAATCATTCTGTGATATACACTAATTAATTTCTAAAGTAAACAAGATGGATGAGTTTGAATATTATTCGTAAAATCCATGAAGGGGAAAAAAATGTTTTGCCAACATTTCCATTATCTGGGGCGCGCGAGGAAGGAAGAGATCAGACCGCCGGAGATCGATCACCAGAGAGAATAACACAGGGAGGAAAATAAACTTACAAGCTATGCAGAGCCATTGTAACGAATTCCATGAGTGGACAAGAAAATGAAAAGATCGTCCATCAAGCCGGTAACTGAAGGATATAACAGTCGATCATTACATCCAAAGAGGCAGAATTGGCTTTTTACACAACCTCGGATAGTGGCTTATCTTCCAGCCTACGCGTCTACTTACACGGACCCGCGTGACGTTTATTGTATCCCGATTAGGCGACGCGCGTGGTGCGAGAAAGATCTACGAGGAGACACATAGCTTTTACAACTTCCCGCGGAGATAAGCAGGGGAAAACAGGTGGATCTACTTCGCGTACGACCAGAGTTATTTTGACGAGCGGAACGCGGAGAACATACGTATGAATGCCTGTCCCAAGCAGATCCAGGCAACTACATGAAACACCGCCACACAACACATCACAAGCAGCACAACGTGCGGAATCGACACACACGACGACAACGCACACACGACACGCACACAACAAGCACACACGACTACCACACCGTCGGCATGCGACACACAACCACAAACGCGTGTCTTAATTGGGACACTTCGTTTTCGTTGCACGGACCACTGGAAAAGAGACGTCTGTTGCGTACCGCAGAGGACTTCCAGGCCTATAACAGACCGTACTAGGGCTATACACAACACGTCGGGCACATTACAATCTGTGGAGATTATTAGGAACAGCACGACCAAATTTATTCATTCGACAGCATTAAGAGATCATCTTTCAAGCGGCCGGGGTGTCCTTATGATCAAGTCACTAAGCGAGGGAGCGCTTGACACGCGGATATCAAGTGACAAGCCAGCAGAGAGCGTCAGATTCTTTCAATGAAGGTCTATGCTTATGTACACCCGTGGAACCACAGCTTGGTGGTCCGTGTCCGCTGACTTTAAGCAAGTATTGGAGGGTCACTGCTTATGAGGGTACACGTGACTTCTGAAGAGTAAATGGAGGGTCATGACTTTAGGAGGTCACTGACTTTGACGAGTATGGAGGGGTCACTGATTATGGAAGGTCACTGAATTGAGCATTAGTCGTGGAGGCCCGCAATGATCCACAGGATGACTGTAGGCAAGCACCGCACGTCGGTGAACTCAATGGAGACTGACACATGCTCCCGACAAAGACTATGAAACCAGATTCAATATCGATCATGACGCTTGGGGACGCACCGTCTATACTCGATCAACGACCGAATAGTAAATTGTGACTGACCAGCGGGCTGAGAAACAGGCCCCAGAGAAACAGCGGAAGGGAAGCTTTGGTTTAGTAAGCAGAGCCATCAGTCCTAAGACTTGTGCACACGCGGTTCTAAACGCGTTTTATTCTTAAGTAATGAGGCTTGCCCAGATCGCAGTTGCAGAAGCTCCAGCATTATATCACAAACTTTATAGTTTGGTCGTGACATCAAGGCAGATTGCACTCGAATGTACAACGAGCTTGTGATAGACTTCGTGTCTCTCTTATGCTCTACTTGTGAGCGATTGGATGTCTAGCACAATGGTACTGTTTTCTCATATCTGTTTTGGTATTTAGTCAACACTGAGGTAAAGTACTGTAGGTCGGAGCATTTAGTAGTATGTGTTACAAGACGTTTAACCTAAGGTTAACATGTCCCAGGAGTGTGTGTATGCGAAAGGAGACGAATAAGCTTGAACAGGTTGACCTATAGTTTGTGTTTTTATACTCACATTCCTCTCTGTTTTTGTGTCTTTCTTCTAGGGTATTCTAAACAAACAAACTTTAGTTTGTATAAATAAATATGTTGCAGACAATAACTGAAAAAAGAAAAAGTAGCATGTGGTTTAACAACCATGGTCAAATGTGGTAAATCTGGATACTGGTGGAGTTGGAAAACTAAACCAAGATAGAAAGCTTCTCAAAGCGCTGCACTAGTTTTTCTCAGCGGTGAGAACAGTCTCCTCTTGCTTTCGGATGGAAAATAACACTGATTGTTGATCCAGCAGAGCAGATGGTACTGACAGAGCCCTCTGATCGAATGCTTTCCGGGGTGTGGCAGATTGGTGACTGGCTCCAGGTTTGTTGGTTGTTCCAATTTGTGGTAGTAGTGGCTGGATGTGTGTGTTTCTATAATTTTGGTGTGATGTGTCGCTTAGTGTGTCGTGTGACTCGTGTAGTGTGTGTGTAAGCCGTAGATAATCTGTAAATTGTGTGTGTGTGTGTGTGTCTGCTGTGTGTGTGTGTGCGTGTGCGTGTGCGTGCGTGTGTGCATGTGTGCGTGTTTTGTGTGTGTGTGTGTGTGCGTGCACGTGTTCACCTGTGAGACAGGAGATGCTAATCAGCCTCTGAGCAGTGTCGTCATTAGCATAAAAAGCTGTGTAGCCGTTGCAGCTAACACCGGGGTCTTGACACTACTTAAATATGATA
This sequence comes from Coryphaenoides rupestris, assembly GCA_002895965.2. Lineage (NCBI taxonomy): Eukaryota > Metazoa > Chordata > Actinopteri > Gadiformes > Macrouridae > Coryphaenoides > Coryphaenoides rupestris. The sequence goes on along the minus strand of PIJE02006916.1, from coordinate 8,782 downwards.
AATTATTTGGAAATGTATATAATCCACGGCCGTGTAGTCAGAACAAATAGCGCACATCAGAGGCAGTGAGCGCGGTTCAAAGAGTCCTCGAGGTAGAGGCCTCGTCCGATGCACAATGAAGCAACACAAAGTAGATCATTAAAAATGGGCCGAGTGGTGGTCATCGGCCGTGTGTGGTCATCGCGTGGCAACACAAAGTAGATCATTAAAAATGGGCCGAGTGGTGATCTCGGCCGTGTGTGGTCATCGCGTGGTCCTCGCTCGCGCTCGCCTCGTCTCCCCGGCGTCTGAAGAAGACAAGACATGTGCGTTACGGGGAGCGCCACGCCCCCTCCGCTTGACATGTGACATCTGATACCCCTGCCCTCAAAGGACAGGCGATTCAAGGCCTTTTCGGTCACGTTCAGGCCTTTGAGTCGCAATAACCAGTCAACCCAACGTTACCCTCAGAGACAACATGGTTACACTTCACCTGCATGAAACCTGCAGCCTCTTCTATATATATATATATAACCACACATATATATATATATATATATATACTGTATATATGACCACCACAGTAATTGTATATATGCTCTATGTTTCTGAATAAGCTTTGAATCTCTCTGGTGATGTCACAATGATTCCCGCGCCCACTGCCTTGCCTCAGAACACACCCAGAACCAGAAGACTGTAATACCTCCGGAGTATTAAGTGACTAGTGAATAGTACCGTATAATATGGCGCCGCTTCTCCATTATATGTGAATTTAAGCTTTCAAATGTGTACCAGGTCCCAGGAAGGTCTTGTGGTCCTGTGTTGTCCGTCGTCGTGGCCGATGTGTAGCTCTGCTTTTCACTTGCCCGGAGTTGTTACGAAGTTCGGTGTCTTGGTAACAACACTCCCAGTTGGGTGTTATAATGGCTGTCCCCAGCATGACACCCGGCCACTCAGACACCAGGATGTTCGGGCTTATCGTAACTAACTCCGTGAAAATCCTCGGCGCAAATTAAACAAAAGTTAGTCGTGTTTTGTTCAGGATACAGCTGATTGACTCCACAGTTGTATTGGACATGCTCTTCAATCGCTAATATTCTTCCGATTTGGCATATTCATTGGCAAATTATGTTTGTTTACACGCCAACCGAGAGCCAAAGCTGGACGTGCCTTGGCACAACGTGGGCGCAAGCATGTTGTAACAGCGGCGATGGCAGTGTGGTCCAACAATACACAACACGAGATATTAGTCACCGGCCCAGAGGAGTTCAGTGTGGGCTTGATGCATTGAAAGGGCTTCTGCTGCTTCTCTAGCGCTGGCTCAGTGTGATCAGCATACACCATGGCGTGATTTGTGTGGGTGTTGGGGGCAGGCAAATACACCGGCTGAGCCGGGCCACCATGGACAGAGGCAGGTTCGGAGAGCACGGGCCATTATTTTATTGTTATTAATTACTAACTCATTTTACCATTATCCAATAAGACTAATCTTCTGATTATTAGATTTAACTCTACACGCTCTCTAGTGACTCGTCATGAGGTCGTAATTTCTTCTCATTCATCTGCAGACAATGGAAGAGACTTACTGCGAACGAATGTATCGCGCATCATGGAGTGCCACTCGCATCTACCCACACAGACGCGCACTTAAGAGTACCTCCATGCAAAGCGTCACCGGATACTGTGAGTACCCAAGACGAGCAGGTGAACTGAAGAGTCAAGCGGAAGGCATGAGGGTTTAACCGTAGCAAACAAGCTAAAAACGTGCTGAGCCCACGAGCCGTTTATCGATCTTGATCGCTTCCCTGAGTCGTGTGTTTGGGCGGAAGCAAACATTCAAATCTATGCTGCTATTTTAACATTTACGACGCAGCAAAACAAACACAGATTGTGGAAATGGCACATTTGCAGGCCTACTGCCATCTAGTGTTTGGAAGGTTTGGCCCTGGGGCCAACTGTGGCCCCGCAGGCGGGTGATGTCAGAGCACCCCTTTGGAGGAGCCAAACTCATAAATTGCTGAAATTGTATGCCTTGGCAACTGCTGACTGTGGGGGCGTCTCTCCCACTGCTGCCAACAAACATGTCAACAAAGAAACGCGTGCTTTGGAAATGTCAATATATACACGTCCACAAACATGTCAACAAAGAAACGCGTGCTTTGGAAATGTCAATATATACACGTTTTTCTTTCCCTTACAACAGCACATGGTTGGTGGCAACGTCCACTACGCACCTTTTGGTGTAGGGAACTGTGGTTCTCTGAACTGCTAGTTGGTTAAATTAATTAGCAATTAATTAGCAAAGGACAGCGAGGGGAAGTTGCCATAAAAGTGAAGTAAATCCCTGTGATGCTATTTGGGAGAAGTTATCAAGTCGTACCCAGTAACAAAGGACTCAGTCTCTGCTAAGAATCACTATGTGGTCAGAGTAACCGACTCCTAAGTTGCACTATACGGTGGATGGTGTGATTATAAAATAATCAAATGGGGGAGTGTAATGGGAAATTGCATTTCAGGCCTTTCTTCCTGTTGGTATTAGTTGCTTGATGTAGATTGTTTTTACAACAGGCAATCTTGGTAAATTATATGGCAGGAGACCCCTTCCTGGACTAGTCATAAATGAAGGTGATTGGTCATGCAGATAAGCAGCTGGGGAAGAGGTTAAATCTGGTGAATGTTTATACAGGGGGAGAGGTCCCTTGGGCAGGAAATCCCACCCCATGTCGGCTAGGTGTTCAGAGGTCAAAGGGGATGGGGTTTATGGCTGACACCAGAACCCCCGGGGATGTAAAATGGCCTTAAAAGCCTGGCTACCCGAAGGCCGCTGAGCGGCGGATCTGCGTGCTCGTAACAATGGGTGCGCCCTTACAATCCGGTCATGGAATGTATTGTTTTCGTAACTCGCTCCTGCCTAGAGGAGGAGTACTTTGATGTGTATAGAACATATATTCGTCAGGGAATCAGTAGAGGGCTACTCTTTTAATTTCTACCAGTAATAGTTGGTCTTGTAATAAGGTAGAGTATAGGTTAGATTGCTTACTTCAGATTGAAGGAGGTTTGCTGAGAGAGGACTCATTGGCTCGAGCAAATGCTGAGATTGGACGGAGACAATAACTCGTTTAGTCTAAATTGATGACCTATTCCGGTGGAACCACATGCACACACACGTGTTGTGTGACCCAACCAAGATCTGGGACAGACAATGCGATTTGTGGCACAATGGCAGAGAGGACTGCCCTGCTACACATGCACCTCCATTGTGCACACACACACACACACACACACACACACACACACACACACACACACACACACACACACACACATATAGAAACACACACACGCACACACACAATTGGAGCGAAAACACTGGGGATGCAGCCATGGCAACCCCGAGCATCGACAGAGGGCTCTGTCAGGAATGCTGCCTCGGATCACTCGGCCACGAAAGCAGAGAGACTCTCACCGCTTAGAAACAAGGAGTTTGAGGAGCTTCTGGGTTTGCGTTTGTCCTCACCAAAACATTACCACTGCACCATGTGTTGTAACCCAAGGCAGCAGCTTTTCTTTTTCATTTTTCTAATATTTTATTTAAAAAAAAGGTTTTTGTTTTAATACCCTAGGAAGAAAAGACAAAGAAAAAGAAGGAACAACACTAACTAGTTAGGAGTATCTCCTTTCATACACACACCCTGGTGTACCAACTACAAATGTCCGACCAGTATTTACCTAGTTTGGGACAAAACCAAAACAAATGAGAAACGTTACCATTTGCAGACAGACATCGATCACATAGAGACATAGAGAGGGACAGATTCTATTAAGCTTAGTTTTAGAATAATGCAATCGGTGCACACAACCTTAAAGTGTATAAGCTGGACACTGGCATGGTCTGGCAAGCTCTACTTGAGAATAAACTGCGTTTGAACCCTTCCGTTAACTGGAGCCCTGAACCAAAGTCTTCCTTCCCTTTTCTTCCCGACCTCTCATTCCAGCGCCTGCAGTCACAATTTACTATTTCGGTCGTTTATGAGTATAGACGGCGTCCAACGCATACAAATTAATCTGTTTAAGGAGCCGGGGAGCTGTGGGCATGAGTCACCGGGCGATGCGCTGCCTACAGGTCGTCTGTGGACTGCGGGGACTCCACGCATGTCGGTAGCGTGGTTTCCACGGTGGACATACATGCTATTAAAAATTGCTATAGGCTGCTGTATAGATCCGCAGCGCTCGCCTCGCTGAGACTATCATAAGGAGCAACCCCGGCCGCTGAAAATTATCTCTTAATTCTGCCGATGAATAAATTGTGGTGGTCTGCTCTAATAATCCCATTAAATTGCGATACCCACACGGGTCGTTAAGGGATGGCTCGTACACACAGAGGCTTTTTCCAGGGCAACGAAACAGAAGTGTCCCAATTAAGACACGCGTGTGTGTGTGAGTGTGTGTGTGTGTGCGCATGCGTACGTGTGTGTGTGTGCGTGTGCGTGCGTGTGTGTGCGCGCGTGTTGTGTCGGGGACGAGCATTCTCGTTTCCGGTCAAAGAAGCCTCCTCGTACGCGAAAACAAAGGGACACCTTTTCCCGCTTTCTCCGAGGTTGAAAATAGTTCGCCGTGAGGTCACCCCGGCTAATCGGATTACAAATAAACGAAGCGTGTACGCCCACCGCGGGGGTCGTGGACAGCGGGGGGTCAAACTGCATGAATATTCACGCTCGGGTTGAACCGGAGGCTATGTTCTGTCTGCAGCGCGCGGGAAACTTTTTAGCTTTCTTTACTTTTTTCGAGAATTTAGAGAAATGTAATCGTAGATATTTAGCTTCTTTCGCTTGTTTGTTTTGCTTCTTTCGCTTTCCAATTATGCAGATGTGTGGGTTTTGCGATCGCTCAATCAAAAGTCGACATTCAAAAACTTTTTGTAATTAACTGTATTTTCATTCAGTGGCAAAGCGAGAGGCGGCGGAATCTTTTGGTCAGGCTCCAGCAGTCAACTCTCGCTTCGTTTTTGACGCTCTCGACTCCCGTTAATCAGCCAAACCCCCCCGACGGTCTGATATTTGCGAGATTTCTCCGCCTAAATGAGTGCGGGTCTACATTTCGGGCGTCTAACATAATCATAGTCGATCTCTCGGAGGAACGTTGGCGATAATCGAATAATCGCTCCGGCGAGAGAGAAATACGCTTGGCCCGGCGAACGCTGTTTGTTTGCCTACTGCGGCCTTGGCTGGCACCGGCATCAGACGTCTTTCACGGAGAAGTCTTCAGTTATTATGATTTTATTACTAACAACTAAATAAATAACTGTCAATACATTATACTGCCCACAAAAGGAGGTAACCTTAAACTGCCAGTGTGTTGAGTTCAGTGATTCTCAACTCGCTGGCTCAGCAGACGCCAGACCTCCATCTTTAGAAAAGAAGCCCACGAATTAACTCATGTTTTAATGTTAATGAACGGTTCAAGGGCTTCGTATTCCACTTTCAGTCGAGCCCCGAGTGTCGCAGCCGCAATTAGTTCCCTCACGACGAACACGAAGGCATTGTTGATCGCTTCAATATGTCGGTATTTTTGGGGTCGTGGCTTACTAATGACTAACGACTAACGCCACCCGCGGGTCTCTCCTCCGAGGCCGAGGGATCCGCTCGAGAACCGCCGCTCTAAATATGTTGACCTCCTTGTTTCTTACGGAGATGTGGATCAAAGTGCCGCCGCCGCCGCCTCCTCCTCCTCCTCCTCGTGTTTAATTAACATGCAGGGTTTAGGCAGCTTAGCTTCACGCAATCCATGCCCTCAACGCGCGCCTCAACTTAATTCCGAGCATTTTTCTGCATCCGACGCTATTGCCAGAGGAAGATATTTTGCATATTGCGGCAGTTACGCTAAATTATGCAAAATGACTTCCTCTGCCAATACTTGTTGTAAACGAGAGACAAGCCCAGAACTCAGCAAATTATAACATTTTGAAAGCTGTTAACGCAGACAAACGGCATCCCCTGTTTCCCCCGTCGTCTTCTAAACCTTTTTTTTGGCGGGAACTTCCAGTAGTTTGCCCCGCCCCCCCTGCGGGAGAACAGTGGGAAACAACAGCACGCTGTTTGTACACGTTAACACGTACTTACCGTACGCCATCCGTCCATCCGTTTTACTTCCTGGTCTCGGGCCGCGGGCAGACTTGGGGGGGGGGGGGGGGGGCGGGGGCGGAGCCAAATGAACGACGGCGACGCCACCAGCTGCTCCTTGTATCTGTACAGCATTTTTAGTCTTCAACTCGCCTCAACTCACAGTTTCCATAGCGACGGGCTGGGAGGAATTGAAGACTGAAAATGACATACAGGACATTCGGGTGTCTCTCTCTCTCTCTCTCTCTCTCTCTCTCTCTACCTCGGGCGGGTGGATGTTGGCGGTGGTTGCGTCGGCGGCGTTGGCGTTGGCGTTGGCGGTGGCGGTGATGGCGTCAAACGGGTCAAAGGCGACCCAGTTTTGATGTCAGCCGGTTGTGAGGGTGGGGGGCGGGCGCCCGGTGATCCACGTTAACGGATGGGCGGCCGCGTGAGGCAGCGAGCACGAGTTTTCCCGCCACCGGAAAAAAAGTACTTTTTCCGGGTTAATTATTTTCCCCACCCCACGCCAGCCACAGTTTGTACGCATAACGTAATGCATAAAGAATATAGCAATACATATATACAGAACAGGGCCGCCACTAAAGTTACATGGCCAACCAAGTGAGTGGGAAGCAGTCTCTGTGTGTAACAGCCTTGAGGTGTGTGTGTGCAGGGCCACGACCTCATACATACAATACAGCACATACATGATGCACAGTACATACATGATGCACAGCACACACATGAGCGGGTCGCAACCTGCGGATGAATGTTTCAATGTTCATTCATGTTCCCGCCATCAAGTCATCAGCCAACTCTTCTTTGTTGTGTAAGTGGTGGAAGGAACTCCTGGGCGACGGCAGGACAGCAGAGTTGCTCACCAGGCTTCCCGCAAGAGAGACTCAAAACTCACCTGTTCTGATGTTCACCTGGACTCGGCATAGATCACCTCTCCTCTCTAAGCCACGCCCACTTACCCCAACCAGGGTTTTAATCCCTTCCATCCCCTCTTGGATCAACTTGTATGTTCGTACGTCCCGGCACTTAAAATAGCACTGAAATAAATCGTGTAGCATCTTATCCTAGCATCTTATCCGAGCTATCTCGCTGTTTACCAGCAAGCTTGGGTCAACCTAGCAATTATAAGTGCAATGATTTTAATCTTACTGTATTGTTGTTTCACACTCTTTAGACAAATGTATTTATTGCAAGTTGTTTTGGGCAACAGCCAAATGCCCGACATGTAAATATAAATGTAAATGTTTTAATGTCTTACTATTATAGAGTTCAGCCCCCCGATTGTCGCAGCTTTTCCTTCGTTGAAATGTTTTTAACAACACCACATTGTGGAGCCATTGTTAATAACTGCAACACTGGGTGAAGAATGCATTTATTATTTTCGCGTCGAGACTTAAAGACTAAAGACACACGCGGATCCTGAGGCATTCCAGCAGCACAGATGCTCCCACGGAAAAAAAAAAAGTGTTGTAGTTATGGATTTCCTCTTGTTTCTTACCTCTGCGGTGGGAAAGTAAAAGAGGTAATTAGTGTGTGTATGGAGGGGGTGGGTGAGGACGGTGTAATCCTGGTGGATTTGATTGTGACAAAAGTGACAAAAGCAAGACAGCCAGACAAAAACAAAGCGGGCTGCCGTGCTAGCTAGCCTGTCGCCGGGCCTCAAATTCATGTTATCGGGGTTTCTTTTGGCACACTGTGCAAAAACAGGTGAATAAAGTGACGTGGGAATGAGATAAGGTGGCGCGCACGTCCTCGTCAAATCGGATCCGACACGACTGGCTCGCATTTACTCGCCGAATTACGGAGAGATTGACACAGAAATGGGTGAAAATGAAACGTCTCTCCTTGTATGTTCAGCGATGGAACAGAGATTGATGTGACTGTTGCATATGCAAATTATAGTGGGACAGTTTCTGTGTCTTTGCTCAACTTACTGATAGAAGGTCATACTATAACATCAAACCACCACCACAATAAAAAATGGCCGTTGTAAATTGCATTTTTTTCCCCCGCCATTTTTGGGGGGGGCGGGGCGTTATTCTTAATAACCACGAGCATCCAGGAGGAAATACATTCATGTTAAGCTAAGCACTGCTGTCACAGTACAAGCAGGGTGTGAGTTAGCCCTGATTGAGCCCAGAGTTAGCTCTGATTGAGCCCTGATTGAGCCCTGAGTTAGCCCTGATTGAGCCCTGAGTGAGACCTGAGTTAGCCCTGATTGAGCCCTGAGTGAGCCCTGAGTTAGCCCTGATTGAGCCCTGATTGAGCCCTGAGTTAGCCCTGATTGAGCCCTGAGTGAGACCTGAGTTAGCCCTGATTGAGCCCTGATTGAGCCCTGAGTTAGCCCTGATTGAGCCCTGAGTGAGACCTGAGTTAGCCCTGATTGAGCCCTGAGTTAGCCCTGATTGAGCCCTGAGTGAGACCTGAGTTAGCCCTGAGTGAGCCCTGATTGAGCCCTGAGAGCCCTGAGTTAGCCCTGAGTTAGCCCTGAGTGAGCCCTGATTGAGCCCTGAGTGAGCCCTGATTGAGCCCTGAGTGAGCCCTGAGTGAGCCCTGAGTGAGCCCTGATTGAGCCTTGAGTGAGCCCTGATTGAGCCCTGAGTGAGCCCTGATTGAGCCCTGAGTGAGCCCTGATTGAGCCTTGAGTGAGCCCTGATTGAGCCCTGAGTGAGCCCTGAGTGAGC
>PIJE02006913.1:0-13890 GCA_002895965.2 Coryphaenoides rupestris | reverse complement strand
TTGCGTCTCCCGCAGGAAGCTGCCGACTTTGACGCTGCTGTTCCCTCTGTCACGCCGGGAGAGCGCTCTCTGCTCTCTGAGGTGCCTATTTATAATTCAGCCAGCCCCCCTTTACCCCCCCCCCCCCCCCCCCCCCCCTCCCCCCCACAGCAGCAGCAGCAGACATGGCAGTATTGATGGTCTTGTCGACGGCAGAGGCGGAGTCACACCTGCAGCTGATGTGCACGGCTGACACGCGCGTCCGGAGGTCGCACGCACGCACAACACATTTAGTGGTGGGAAAAAAAACGACAACAGCAACAAGAACCGTGCGCACGTATCTATTTCTCCACCCCTACCACAGTCACCACCTCCACCTCCACCATCACCACCACCACCATCAGCACCCCCTACATCACCACTACCACCACCCCCACCACCACCACCACCAGCCGTGAACCACCACCACCACCAGCACCACCGCCACCATCCCCACCACCGCCCCAACCACCACCCCTACCACCTCCACCACCACCACCACCACCACCAGCCTCACTGCCACCACCAGCCCCACCGCCACCACCACCACCACCACCACCACCACCACCGCCGCCTCAACCACCACCCCCACCACCCCCACCACCACCACCAGTCCCAGCCACCCCTCACCACCACCACCATCCAACGCCACCACCCCCAGTGTTGGGAAAGTTCACTTTCTACATGAACTAGTTCAAAGTTCAGTTCACACATTTTTAAATGAACTAGTTCAGTTCATAGTTCATAATTCAAAATTTTGAACTAAGTTCACAGTTCCAAAAATGAACTAGTTCATAGTTCTTTTTTTCAATATGTTGCTGCGAGCTATTATTTTTCTAAATTATTGTCACAGCCCATATAGAACCACAGACAGCAATTATTTTATCAGTTTTAACACTGAAACTATGCGTCAGATTTCATCTTCATATCCAATTTTGAATCCTTATCCAACCAGGGTTTACATTAACATTGAGGGGACAGCATTTCCCCATTGTTGCTTTAACACCACCCACCAGTGCGACACTGGTGGGTGGTGTTGCCAGATTGGGTGTTTTTTCCGCTACATATTAAGGCCTGTTTACGGTGTGTTTTAGCCGGGTTTTCTCTATAGAAATCTGGCACCCTATTGAACGAAGTTAAACTGAGAGAGCGTGCGTTCACAGACACCAGAATGAACGCGTTCACAGTAACGTTCATCAGGCAGTAATACAGTACGTTCACTTCACGTTCGCCCAAAATATGAACGCGTTCATGAACTATCGTTCAATGAACGCGTTCAGGCACAACACTGACCACCCCCACCACCACCACCATCACCGTCAACACCATCCAACGCCGCCACCAGCCCCCACCACCACCACCACCACCACCCTCCACCACAATCCACCATCCTACGCCGCCACCAGCCCCACCACCACCACCATCACCGTCAACACCATCCAACGCCGCCACCAGCCCCACCACCAGCCCCACCCCCACCCACCCCCCACCACAATCCATCATCCTACGCCGCCACCAGCCCCACCACCACCACCATCACCGTTAACACCATCCAACGCCACCACCACCACCACCACGATATGTGGTGGTGGGGGTAGCTAACTCAACGAGTTAGCTCCACCACTGTCATCAATAATTCCCGACACACGTTTTAATAATTAATGCATTGAATTATAGACTTGGACGTGGTGTGGTGTGCACCTCTCACTGGTATGTACTCTGCTGCGTGTGTGTTTGTGCGTGTGTGTGTGTGCGTTTGTGTATGCGTATGTGTATGTGTGTGCGTGCTTGTGTGTGTGTGTGTGTGTGTGTGTGTTTGAATGCATGCGTTGTCAAGACTGCTCTGCGAACGGGAACATGAGAAATTATCTGTGTTTACTTGTGTGTGCGCACGCAAGTCTGTGTGTGTGTGTGTGTTTGTGTGCGTGTCTGTGTGTTTTCAACCAGCCTGTCTGCTGTTGTTCATGTCACTCTGCATACTGTATGTGTGCACGTCTGGGTTTGTGATTGTGTCGTTACTTGCATGCTTATCAAATTAATTATTTGTGTGTACATGGCAGCTAGATGATGCGAAAAGCTACATTCAGAGCTCTCAGCTTCAGCTGTTATAAACGTATGGTTGTGTGTGTATGTGTGGTGTGTGTGTGTGTGTGTGTATGTGTGTGTGTGTGTACATGAGGTAAATATATAAAGTTAAATCCAGAAGCAATCAGGAGAAATATGCAATTAACAAATCTTTCAAACGGCTCTGAAGTCTCTGAAGTCTCAAGGCTTCCTGTATAATATAAATGAATTATTGTGGTATTATGGCGATGTGCACTGAGGACTGGTAGTCATGTGGACATCAATGCCCCATTTTTCTTTAATGCCTTACTTTGACAAAATACTTGTTTTTCTCTGAAGAGAGAGGACAGAGAAACACCACAGTTAGATATAGCGGTCAACTAAAGATATGGAGTGAGGTTGGACAACATCAACAAACAACACACACACATCAACAGGTCCAATGCTCCAAAATAAATTCAGTGAAGACCAGCAGTGGAAATGTCGGAGATAAGTGCCAGGCATAGACACACACACACACACACACACACACACACACACACACACACACACACACACACACACACACACATTTACCTCAACACATTCCATTTCAGTCACTTCACCCTTCATGCTAAGAACGGTAAGTGGAAGCTGCAGCTAGAGTAGTTTTTTTTTGAGGCAAGAACTCAACTATCATAAGAGCGCCGTTGCCATTCCCTCTGTCGTCGTGCCTTGATGGATTTAATGTTACTCCAACATTTTGCCACTTAATTCTCTCCGTCTATACAGTGGCTTCACCTGAAGCACTGTTTCCTTTGAAATGCTAGATGTGCCTATACTTGGCTATACTTGGCTAAGAAAGTATTGTTGTGTTAGCTGTGTGTCTGTGTGAGCCCCAATCTTCAGTTCCGTCCACCTTGTTCATCTGCGTCCACCGGCGCTGCCCTCATACCATAATGTGGTCCGCTGATAGTCTCAATTACAGAGTTAATTCACTGCGCCGCGCGTCCGCAGAGCGGTGGGAGCAAGAGTAGCAATCTGCAGGGGAGTTGTTGTAACAACGTGAGGTCTGACCCTGCAGAGCCACGCCACCGGGGCAGAGCCACGCCACCGGGGCAGAGCCACGCCACCGGGGCAGAGCCACGCCACCGGGGCAGAGCCATGCCACCGGGGCAGAGCCACGCCATCGGGGCAGAGCCACGCCACCGGGGCAGAGCCACGCCACCGGGGCAGAGCCACGCCATCGGGGCGTTAGAATAGAATAGAATACTGTAGAATAGAACTTTATTAATACCGAAGGAAATTCTTGTGCCAGGTTACATAGCAATACAGTACAATTAAATCAATATGGAAAACATAATCTTAGGGTTAGAAATAAACCGGGGGGGTGACTGGGAGTAAATTGTGCCGCGAACGGATCATTCGTGAGAGAGATCGCCCGGTCGTTTACAGTTTACAGGCAAACATGGCGTCCACACGTTCTGAGCGGCATGTGGTGTCCGGTGATGGTCAATTGATTCGTCTCTGTTGTGGTAAGCTGGTAAATTCGCTGATCGAGTAAAGGAGACGGGAGATTGTTTATCTCCCAAACAAGCGTTGATGATTTCCCCCCCCCCCCCCCCCCCCCAGCAATATATTTGACGACATTCCCGGCAGCATCGCGCACAGATCGCGGAGGACACATCTCGGATGTGATCCCGTTTACTGGTCAGTGTGCTAAACTAAATCTCTGGGAAGTGGTCATCCCCTACCGTCACCGCAGCCTCCGACATGAAGACCAAAGCAGCACCCCCACCCCACCCCACCCCCACCCACCCCCCACCCTCACCACCCTCACCCCCACCCCCCGACCCTCACCCTCACTCTCACCCCCACCCCCCCACCTCACCCTCACTCTCACCCTCACCCTGGCTCCCAGTGAAGCCTGTAATCATGGAGAGAGAACGGGCCAGATTATCACCATGCCTTTACTGCTGATGAACGACCACAGCCTCTGACACGCCAGGGCCATCAGGACCATGATGATAATTGTGTGTGTGTGTGTGTGCATGCGTACGTGCGTGCGTGTGTGTGTCGTAAAAGGGTGTGTGTGTGTGTGTGTGTGTGTGTGTGTGTGTGTGTGTGTGTGTGTGTGCGTGTATGCATGTCTCTGTGTGTGTGCGTGTGTGTGTGCATGTCTCTGTGTGTGTGTATGTGTGTGTGTGAATGCATGCTTGTGTCAATCTCTGTGTTTGTGGTCGCGTGCGCATCTGTTTGCGAGCCTATTTGTTTGTTTGTGGGCCACAGTGACTCATCCGCCCTGCTCGTCATCTGGACACCCGGACACATCGCTTCACTCCGGGCCTTGCAATCTATTTGCTTATTGGCCCCATCGATTCAACAAAGACCAATCAGCACGTTCGCTGACTCTGTGTGTGCGTCTGGTGTGTATGTGTGTGTGTGTGTGTGAGATACACTACGGCGTACACACACAGAGTGTCGGAGGAGGAGGAGGAGGAGGAGGAGGAGGAGTAGATTCCTGACCTAGACATGACATTGAACGAGCAAATATGGAATTGAAACCATGACGACAACAACAACAACAACAACAACAACAACAACACACAGCATCCCCTTTAGATACTGGTCCACGTTTGGACTGCTGTTGGCTGGCCAAGTGGAAATTCCTTCCTAAATGTCTCGGCGGCCCCAAACTCCTGGATGTAGATTCAGCGCACGTAGCTCTGGTGGTTTGTTGTGTGTTCTGTTCCCAGGGGCTCGCTAGCCGCGGGCTACTGTGGACCGCTGTTTTCCTCTCATTCCTCCACTGTGTGTGTTGTGTGTGTGTGTGTGTGTGTGTGTGTGTGACTGTGTGTGTGTGTGTGTGACTGTGTGTGTGTGTGATTGTCATTGCTTGATGATCAGTAAGATACCTCAACCCCCACCTCCTCTCTTTCTTTCGTCTATAGCCATGCTTATTTTCCCCGATGTATGTGGAAAGCAATTTGCCGCGACCTAATTGCGTCTCGCGCTGGAAGCGTGATTGTGCGCCGTCCCCAACGATAGCCGCTCCCTTCGGATGGGAAGAGGAGGAGGCCGTGTGCGCGACCACGTGGACCACTTCGGTCGTAACGCGTGGTCAGGTCAGGTAGGTAACAAAATAGCGACTTGTATGGAGAAAAAAAACACATTCGACATTTTCATAACACGTAGGCCTACCCCTCCGTCAAGCAGTAACAGTTGTTGTCATGCATCCGTGTTTCACTTTCACATATCCGTACAATATGTGTCTACAATATGTATAACATTGCGTGGTTAATATAAGCGTATTTAACTTGCTGACCTTTTAAGGGCGCCGCGAGTGACTTCAGATAAATGGTAAGTGTCTTGCCTTCAAACCATAGCGGAGGCGCCGCGGTGCGAGAAGGTCCCTCATCCTGTTGGCACCTTCCAAGACAAACGAATAACGAAAACAACTCAAGTCATGGAAGCGGTGTGATGCCGTGTGCAATCGCATGTGTGTGTGTGTGTCGTGCTGGCATTGTGGCGCCTGTGAGTGTTGACAATTACCGTTAGGGTATCGTTGGGGCAGGGGGGAATGATGAAGCAAGAAACGCATTAACAATAATTGATTTCTGCCACGGTTGATCTGAAAGCCTGAATTTTTTACTGTTATGGTGTCTGTAATGTGTCTGATTTCCTTTTGGTGTGTGCTATCGTTTAACGGTTGGTTTGAGGTAAAAACAGTATTCGCCTTTGTTTCATAAATCAAATAATCTTTGAGAGAGAGCCTCTATCTTTATCTGCATTCTCTACCAATGTTTGAAATCATCCACCAATGCTTAAAACATTGCGTTGTGTGATTTTGTGTGAAAGTGATTTTTTAAATCTTTAAATCTTTAAAAACCCACACCAATCACAAGTCTGTCAGAGCGATTGTTTTGCTTTTTAGTTTGGAAATGTCTGGAAAGGGTTTCTAGAAGCACACTCACCGCATGGCTGTGAGCGAATGGAGGGTGTTCATGTTCAACAGTGGAGGGACCACCACAAGGTGTGAATACTGATCAGAATAAGGATCAATAGCAACGCATCGCCAGGTTGACTGTAGCAACGCTTTGTATAAATAATGAACGTGTTTGCGCTGAGCTTTAGCCATTTAGCGATTCGTTGTCGCGGAGTTTACGCCTCCGGGTGTTCATAACGGTGTCGTTCCTTCGTATTACGTCTAACGTCTACAATACACCAGATATACACATATCACATTTATTTACAAATCTCTTTTTTTTAAATCCCCCGCCCTCGCTCCCCCGCCTCCCGCAGGAAGCAAACGAAAGGTCACAAGGTCACTCTTTTTCCTTCACTCGCAATAATTGCGGAGGCTTTGTTTCATGGTTAAAGGTCCTCCGCCTGCTCCGCCGAACGGCTTACACACACACCGCCGGCGGTAATGGATGCCAAGCCGGCGTGTCAAACCTGCCCCCCCCCCCCACACCCCCCCGCCCCCCTCCTCGCCTACCCCCCCACCCCCCACCCCTCCCGAGCTAATGTGGAGGGAAAGAGCAAATGAGCAGGAAAGGGCAGGAACGAGACGGAGAGACGGAGAGACGGCTGGAGAGAGAGAGAGAGAGAGAGATGGAGGTCTGCGTTCCTCCTGGCGAGATGCCATGATCCCCCCCTCGGGATGTGATGTACTCCACCTGTACCCAGGCCCATTAACCCCCCTCCCAACCCCTGAGTCCCTGACTCCCCCCCCCCCCCCCCCAACCTTACCCGTCCCTCCCTCGATCCCCTCCCCGCACTCCTCCACACCACACAGCCTCTGGCAAATAGGGCACCCCCCCCCCCCACACACACACACACACACACACACACACACACACACACACACACACACGCTCTGCACCCCTGGAAAATTTCACGGCTGGTTTCGCACCTATTGGACTGTGGAGCAGCCCGGCGAGGGGTATTTTGGGGTGTCTGGTGTGTGTGTGTGTGTGTGTGTGTGTGTGTGTGTGTGTGTGTGTGTGTGTGTGCGTGCGTGTGTGTGTGTGATGTGGCGTGTGTGTGTGTGATGTGGCGTGTGTGTGTGCGTGCGTGTGTGTGCGTGATGTGGCATGTGTGTGTGTGTGTGTGTGTGTGTGTGTGATGTGTGTGTGTGTGTGATGTGGCGTGTGTGTGTGTGTGTGTGTGTGTGTGTGTGAGATGTGGCATGTGTGCATCTTGTATGTGTGTGTGTGTGTGTGTGTGTGTGTGTGTGTGTGTGTGTGTGTGTGTGTGTGTGTGTGATGTGGCGTGTGTGTGCGTGTGTGTGTGTGTGTGTGTGTGTGTGTGTGTGTGTGTGTGTGAGATGTGGCATGTGTGCATCTTGTATGTGTGTGTGTGTGTGTGTGTGTGTGTGTGTGTGTGTGTGTGTGTGTGATGTGGCATGTGTGTGTGTGTGTGTGTGTGTGTGTGTGTGTGTGTGTGTGTGTGTGAGATGTGGCATGTGTGCATCTTGTATGTGTGTGTGTGTGTGTGTGTGTGTGTGTGTGTGTGTGTGTGTGTGTGTGGTGTGTGTGTGTGTGTGATGTGGCATGTGTGTGTGCGTGTGTGTGTGTTGTATGTGGTACGTGTGTGTATGTATGTATGTATGTATGTGTGTGTGTGTGTGTGTGTGTGTGTGTGTGTGTGTGTGTGTGTGTGTGTGTGTGTGTGTGTGTGTGTGTGTGTGTGTGTGTGTGTGTGTGTGTGTGTGTGTGTGCGTGCGTGTGTGTGTGTGTGTGAGATGTGGCATGTGTGCATCTTGTATGTGTGTGTGTGTGTGTGTGTGTGTGTGTGTGTGTGTGTGTGTGTGTGTGTGTGTGTGTGTGTGTGTGTGTGTGTGTGTGTGTGTGTGTGTGTGTGTGTGTGTGTGTTGTGCGTGCGTGTGTGTGTGTGAGATGTGGCATGTGTGCATCTTGTATGTGTGTGTGTGTGTGTGTGTGTGTGTGTGTGTGTGTGTGTGTGTGTATGTGGGCATGTTTGTCTTCATGTCTGTGTGTTCTTCCGAGTGTTTCCACAGTTACACCAGATCCAACACGGACACAGTGGCTAACTTATGATCTTTCATGATGCTGTCAATGGAAAGGGAATCTCAGTAATAATGTGGGCATGTATGACACAATCCCGTCAGTGGGGCTCATTAATTATGAATGGGCACATGAAACATGGCCGAGCACAGCAAGAGATCGGTCATTTCTGTGCTACAGCCTGCAGCTCTGTATCCCCGGAGACTTAAACATACTCAAACATGAGCATTATAAAATACAATAGAAAAGAAATGATGGCTGTGATTAAGATGACTTTCTTGAAAGTGTTATTTCTTCCATGGCAACCCGTTGCATATTACCCCCCCCCCCCCCCAGTTTCCATAATTACAAATAATATCATTGGAAGTCATGCGGATTTACCTTTGTGGGGGGAGGGAGCGCGTGGCGTTAAGTGCCATTGTGATGTTGTCATAGCAGCCAGGCTGAAATAAGTATCTGTTGCAAGCTTCTACATTTCACTATTTAATAAAGGAACTCAAACTGGGGATGCTTAGAAGGATCAACTCGCACTAAAAGACACCAGGGGTACATTTCTAAAACCTCCTCAAGCTTAAAGTGTGTCCCTGCTGGATGATTTGGGAGACTTCAGTCTTACAGAGTTACTTACTGACAGCGTGACTAACATTCTCCTGTGTTTCAACTCAAAAACATGAACGCAATTTTAGCACAGGGTAAGGAAATATCAAATCCTAAACGACATTATTATTATTACCCTGTAAGACCCAAATATAGAAAAACCTAAAAAAAATATATTTTACCTTTCAGATGTTTTTGTAGGAGGCCTTTGATGCAGAAATTAAAGAGTTTTTAAAAAAAAAATGTTTATGTACGTTTTTAGAGAAATGTTGTAATATTGCAACATTGGGCTTAGTTGGGAGCAGGATTTCTGTATTTGTACTCACGTTGTCTGAACAATTCAGAACAACTAAGGGTTCATTTGCAGGGTTGATTGCTTACTTAGCCCCATAACGGTATATAACATTAATAATAATCACACATTAGTCATATTTTTATGAAGTAATTTATTAAAAATATTAAAAAATGTTTTCCAGGCAGACAATACTGTCTGCCTGGTAAGTCGCTTTGGACAAAAGCGTCTGCTAAATTCCCTAAATGTAAATGGCAAATGTAAATGGATTAATGGTTCTAATTATCATACTAAAAGGAAAACATGCATCCCCCCACTTACATCCACACCCCACATTCAGGAACATTCCTTTCCCCAGAACTGAATTGTCTGTTGATATCCTCTTTGTGGACAAAGTCATGGAATTTTAGGTCAGGCTGATCAAATTAACTACATTTTTTAGAGATAAAACTTTTAAATCAGTCAAATTTGACCAGAACACAACACAAGGGTAGAATGTATACTATCCATGTATAAAGAAAATACTCTGTTTCAGGCAGTGGTGTAGTGGAGGGAATACAACCTGTTTGAGCCCACTGCAACAAGCCAGCTATTTTGACTACCACATTCACCCAGTGTTGTGTAATTGCAACAATTATATAACAAGCTCTAAATGAAATTTGATGCATCTATTCCACAATAACTACATATGTACATGCTGTAGACATTGTAATAACAACCAAAAAAAATATTAAAGACATTTTACTTACATGCATCTGATGAATCCAGTCCAATGAAACCAATAGATGTTGTTCGAAGGAAACCTTGAGAGGTTGTGTGAGTTCATGGCCAGAAGGCGTGACTTATAAACAAATGTACGATCCAATAGCATTGTGAGACTGAACAATAGGACCCAATGACTATGTAAATGTGGTAAAAAAATAAGATAAAATATAACAGATTGTTTTTTAGGATGGTTAAAGGTAACGTTGTAATTTTACAACAAGGGGTGTTACAGGGTGCGACAGTCAGTGTGTATAATAATAATTATTATTATTTAAAGTATTAGATGTAGCCTGATTCATTCAAAACAATCGTTTATTAGTGGTCGGTCATTCAAAAGACAAATTAATTTTCTGCTCATCTCGGTGGTCAACGGCGACGATTCTATTTACATTGTCGTCTAACAAGAACCGAAAAAGGGTTTGAACAGAAAAGGAAGACGTTGGTTTCTTGTACCTCGTCTGTTTAAGGAGTGTAAGGAACGCATGGCGCATATTTTCCTGCGGGAACAGAATATATAACGGAGCACTATGGCTGGATGGCTTCTGCATGTCCCCCCCCATGTGCTCCCAGAAGGATTCCTCTGGGCACTCCTGTTCTCCCGCCCCCCCGACCCTCCTCTCTAAACACATGAAAGTTAGTGCAAGTCGCAGGGTGCCTGCGTCTCATCCTCTGTGTGCCTACCCTGGGTAAATAAAGGCCAAACAGAAACGCATGAATCACACTGGAGAGAGAATAGTAATAACAGCGACTCTGCAACATTCCTGCAGCAACGGGGCAGCGATGATGCTGGTGGTGGTGGTGGTGGTGGTGGTGGTGCTAGAATTGTTGGTGCTGTAGAATCCACAGTAGAGTTTGCCGCAGTGAGACGGCAAAGACACGAAAAGGGCACGACAAGACAAGAGAAGACAAGAGGGTCGGTTCTGGAATTTAGGAGAAATGTGTAGTCAGTGACATTCATTCGCAGGGGACGGGAATATATATTATATATATATATATGCAAGAGAACTCATTAAGAATTGGTGACATGAAACAGATATTTGGTGCTATGCTAAGATCTGTATAATGGTGATAGTGCAAATCCTGCATGGGCAGAATTTAGTTGTCAGGGCAGAATCGCTGTCATTCCTCTGCAATTATGGAGGAGTCACTGAAGCATTTAAGTGGTGCGACTAAAACCACCAACAACAACAACAACAACAACAACATCAGCACAACATCACGGGGCGTTCTGCCTGCAATAAGGTGACACCCTGTTTACAGTGGTCAGCTCGTAGGCGGCCGGACAGACGAAGGAAGCTGAGGATGACCTGGGAACATGTCAGCGCCGCAGTTCTGTCGTCATGACGTCTCGGTAAACAGACATGCGGCGTGTGGGCATGTTTACAAGCTCTGCTGTCGGAGAGGGAAAAAGAAGACGTGGAGGAGGTCAAGGGAGAGAGAGTCATGGAATACGGTCCCGTTATTACACTGGGATGCTGAAGCAATATTCCATAATCGCTGTGCAATTGGCGTGTAGCTTAGTTCCCATGACAATAGCCCCAGTGAATGGACATGTTACGCATTTAAAGAGCCCTTCAACCCCTTTATCCTCACTGAAATCTCCGTCGAAATCGCAGGCATTATCCAGACTCTGCACTGCTCTGTGTGTGTGGTGTGGTGTGTGTGTGTGTGTGCGTGTGTGTGTGTGTGTGTGTGTGTGTGTGTGTGTGTGTGTGTGTGTACCTGGCGCAAATGGCTGTTTCTTTCTAATCATACCTGACAGGTGCGGCGATATGCTGAACTGAAATCCATCCGGGACCATTTTCCACTGCAGCGTTGGCACCCGACAGCCCAACGACAGTGTTGGACCATCACTCTTATGGTGACCGTCATGATGAACACCCCCCCCCCCCCCCCCCCCCCACCCCGTGCTCCCCAGCACAGACAGGAAGCTACAAACAACTGCATCTCCCAAAACATTCATTTAGTCAGATGCTCACACACACACACACACACACACACACACACATACACTAATACACACACACAACACCGAGTACAGCCTTCTACTTCATACTTTGTGTTCCAAAGGATTGACTCCTTCTTGTAAACACAGCAATTAAACAAATCTAATTAATAATACAAAAAACAGACTTATTTTGAACTTTTTTACCCCCCTCCACAAAAACTGAAAGAAAATTGGAAAGTGAGTTGGCAGAGAGCAGACGGGCAGGTGTGTGTGTGTGTGTGTGTGTGTGTGTGTGTGTGTGTGTGTGTGTGTGTGTGTGTGTGTGTGTGTGTGTGTGGTGTGAGTGTGTGTGTGTGGTGTGTGTGAGTGTGTGTGTGTGTGTGTGTGTGTCAAGCCATGAAAGTGGTACAAGAGAAAGAGGAGAAACAGAAGAAGGGGATAAAAAAAAATAAAAAAGTCACTCCGGAGGCAGTTCGATGGCCACAGCTTATTTCCGATCTGCCATTGGCCGAGCCAATGGAACTGAAATTGAATTATCTTCTCTATAAGTTACAAAGTCAATGGAGCTGAGAGGGGGAGGGGGAGGGGGGGGGGGGCGGTTATGGGGGGGTTTGTGGAAAGCAAATTGTGGGGAGGGGTGCAGCAGAATCAAGGCGTGGTTGTCAGGTGCTAAGATGACAGGGACCAGGGACGATGAAGAATGGGAGGTGGAAGAAAACAGAAAAGAAAAGTCGACGAAACCAACACAGGAACCGACGCCCTTCCTCTTCCCCTCTCGTTCCCGTTCCCTTCTCTTCTCTTCTCTTCACTCTCTTCTGTAACGACTTGGGTTGCTCGTATAGGTTCAACACGTCAGCCTCATCTGAGTGTGTTCCTTGGGATTGTGCCGTGTGTGTGTGTGGTGTGTGTGTGTGGTGTGTGTGTGTGTGTGTGTAATGGTGATATTCAGAGCCATACGTCTTGTGGACACAACATCGCGTCTGGCAGCCAGAGCTTGAAATTACACGGGTTTCCACTGTCGACGAGGTGACGCCTCGAACACATTGTACGGAGGAGGAGGAGGAGGAGGGGGGAGGGGATGAAGAGGAGGGAGGGAAGTAGAGGAGGAGGAGGATGAGGAGGGGAGGGGGATGAGGGAGGAGGAGGAGGAAGTAGAGGAGGGAGGAGGATGAGGAGGGGGAGGGGGATGAGGAGAGGAGGAGGAAGTAGAGGCGGAGGAGATGGGGAGGGGGATGAGGAGAGAGGAGGAAGTAGAGGAGGAGGAAGTAGAGGCGGAGGAGGATGGGAGGGGGATGAGGAGGAGGAGGAGGAAGTAGAGGATGAGGAGGAGGAGAGTAGGGGGAGAGGACACACCAACGCAGTGTAACAAGCGTGCAAAGGCCAGCATGCCGCCGCAAGCCGAAGCTAGCCACTAGCCTCCCCCCCCCCCCTTTGATCAGTGCATAAAGAGGGCAGTGTGCATAGAATATATTTTTTCCTTCAGATGGTTGAGACGTGGTCCTTGTGACCTATTATGAAAGCTGTGTACAAATGGAATTAGGTACGCTTAACGTTACTATGATACAGCAGAACTTCCCTGGGGGGAGAAGCAAGGAGAGGCCTGGACAGGAAACAAAACAACTGCAAGGGGCGGAGCTAGTGAGCCTTGTTTTCCTGTTTCATTATGGAGATATTCTACAAAGAACTCTTCATTTCGGCGTGAGTGGGATGAAGCTCTCAGAAGGGTGTTCCTACAGTGGATAGTCCACACAGCGTCGATTTGACTGGTTGATCAAAACAAACTTTTTTTCATGTCGCGTACTACCTGGAGAAATGTCTTGTGTCGCAGACGTCGTCATATTTTGTCGCACAATGCGATTGGGTAGTTTTCTAATGTCGCCATGGAGATTGTACTTTTCACTTCCTTGGTATTTTGGTCTGTAACATAACTTTGCAACGGACTGTGAAATGAACAGTGATGGGAAGTAACGAAGTACAAATACTTTGTTACTGTACTTAAGTAGATTTTTCAGGTATCTGTACTTTACTTGAGTATTTATTTTTTTGACAACTTTTTACTTTTACTCCCTACATTTAAACACGAATATCTGTACTTTCTACTCGTTACATTTTCAAAACGGGACTCGTTACTTTAGTTTTATTGCATTTGAGGGGAATTGTCGGGTTTTTTTACATCATTGCATCACGTGTTCCCACAT
>PIJE02006912.1:0-13895 GCA_002895965.2 Coryphaenoides rupestris | reverse complement strand
AAAAAGAGAGAGAATGGAGCAGCACCCTCCGGTCCCCTTTTTTGCAAAAAGGGGACCACCCACCCGGTCTGCCATTCCACGGTACTGTCCCCGGACCTCCACGCTATATTGACTAGGCGTGTCAGCCACGACAGCCCGACAATGTCCAGAGCCTTCAGCATCTCAGGGCGAATCTCATCCACACCTGGCGCCTTGCCACTGAAGAGCTTTTTCACTACTTCAGTGACCTCTACCAAGGATATGGGTGAGGCTTCCCCTGAGTCTTCAGTCGGGTTCAGGAGTTCCTCAAAGTGTTCTTTCCACCACCAGACAATATCCTCAGTCTGGGTCAGCAGTTTTCCTCCCCGACTGAGTGCAGCCTGAGCCAAGCCCTGCTTTCCCTTCCTGAGACGCCGGACATTTTGCCTGAACTTCCTTGAGGCCAACCGAAAGTCCTGCTCCATGGCCTCGCCGAACTCCTCCCACACCTGGGTTTTTGCTTCAGCGACCGCTGAAGCCGCGGTCCTTTTGGCCTCCCGGTACCCGTCTTCTGTTTCAGGAGACCCTTGGTCCAACCAGGCCCGAAAGGCCTCCTTCTTCACCTTGACGGCTTCCTTCACCGCTGGTGTCCACCAACGGGTTCTTGGGTTGCCGCCACGACAGGCACGACAGCAGCCTCTACAATGGAGGCTCTGAACATGGCCCACTCAGGTTCCATTTGGTTCCAGAACCGGTGCTGTGCGTGGATCGCACGCATTTGTCCATTCGGTATTTTGGCGTTGAGGTATCGTAGGGTGGGCATTATCTTCCAGGACACGTAGCGCCTCTTTGGTCCACCCTCCAGGCCCTGACGGAGGAGGAGGAGGAGAAACGGCAATCAGTGTGTGATTAGCTTCTCGACGACCTCCCTCTTTCAATTTCCAATTGACTCCTATTGGTCAGTCATCCCGGCCCAAGGGCTCCTATTGGTCAGTCATTGCCGGGAGCTCAGCTCTGCCGCATTTCGCTTTGTCTTTCATTGTCCGAGCTCCTGGTAATTAACGTTCTAATAGGGCAGGGGGAAACAAAGGCATGCTGGGAAAGAGAACTCGATCGATTGACTCTGCTCTCCCCTTAGTATTCAACCACCTCCAATGTGTGTGTGTGTGTGTGTGTGTGTGTGTGTGTGTATATACACTGAACCAAAATATAAACGCAATACTTTTGTTTTCGCTCCAATTTTTCATGAGTTGAAAGCAAAGATCTAAGACTTTTTCTATGAACACAAAAGAGCTCCCTGTGCTTTTATTTCTCGCAGGTCAGCCAATGATTTCCTTTTAAGTCTAAGACTTTCAGTTGAGTCTGACTGTCTGATTTCAGCTAATTCCTGGAGCTCAATCCTTTATTTTTCCAATGATTTCATACATTGCATACATACATGTCCCTTGTGACATTGACAGTATACTCTTTACATAACTGTTGTATTTGCACCTCAGTAAAAACCCACCATTGCTGCAGACTGAAAAGATTTTGTTTCTAAAATCATCCCAAAAACATCCTTAAAATGACAATCAGCTATAAAATGTGTATTAAAATGCCAGTAAGCACTTTTTGCCTTAACTGACCTTTAAGATAAAGAACAAAGCACTAAACAGTGATCTGAAAAACCAAATGGAATGATGAAGCAGTTCCTAAAAAGGCTAATGTGGTGTTTAAAACCTATCTAGTCTTGCCAAAGACAATTGATCGTTAAAAGAATGCACCCATGTATATTGCTTCTGACCAATGTGAAAATCCCTCCAAATATCAGCAGTATCATTGGAATTCTTTAACTCAATGAGCCGTCCGCGAGAGGGCATGTGTGGCTCTACATAATTCCTATCAATTACATTGTCTGTACAGTTAAATCCTCAGAATCACAACTATGTTGTGTATTGTCTAAAATATTTAAAAAGACCATTCGGTCAATTGCCTGAGTAGGTGCATATACACAC
Source organism: Coryphaenoides rupestris (assembly GCA_002895965.2). Taxonomy (NCBI): domain Eukaryota; kingdom Metazoa; phylum Chordata; class Actinopteri; order Gadiformes; family Macrouridae; genus Coryphaenoides; species Coryphaenoides rupestris. Next base: position 11,943 of record PIJE02006912.1, on the reverse strand, counting down.
AAATACAAAAAACATTTTCAAATTGGGGCTTTAACTTGTAGCAGGCTACCTTGGACAATTTCCTCCACCTGATAGGATAAGGGAGTAAATGTTCTCGAAAATAAAATAGCAACCCCACTGTTACGCCTTCGAGCCGCGTGTAACAGAAATAAGGGGGGGAAACGGAGGAGTCAAAAGGAACAACGCATTTATTCCAGTAATTCCAACGGCCCAACAACGAATCCAACAACGAATATGACGTTCCCTCTGTCAAGCCACACGTCACTCGGCCAGCGGTTCCAAATACGTCTGATGCCACAGGTCTGCCACAGTGCTGCCTGCCATGAGAGGAGGGGCAGCTGCACTCTTAAGGCTGATCCATACTCCGCGAGCACCTAGGGCCCCGCCCACAAAATGACGTCATTTTGTTCTCGCAGCCCTAGGTCAGGAGTTCTCGCAGCTTGTTCTCGACACATCATCCGGGCCGAACTTTGTTCTCGCGTCGTGTCCGAGAACTATTGTGTGATTGGTCAATTTGAAGTGGGCGTGGTTAATGCGCTTTCCACCGGCGCGGAAGTTTGCATAGCACGCGTGACATGTGCTGCTGTGGGCGGGGCCTTTGAGGACTTCCCAGGAGTTCTGCACTCGCGGAGTATGAAATGTCCAGGGCTGCGAGAACTTTGTTCTTGTTCTCGCTTCCGGCGGAGTATGTAGCAGCCTTTAAGGCTGAGCCATACTCAACGAGAAGCGAGAACTTTATTCTCGCACCTAGGGCTGCGAGAACAAAATGACGTTTGTGTGATTGGTCAATTTGAAGTGGGCGTGGTTAATGCGCTTTCCGCCGGCGCAGAAGTTTGCTGCTGTGGGCGGGGCCTTTGAGGAGTTTCTCGCGGAGTATGAAATGTCCAGGGCTGCGAGAACAAAGTGCTGTTCATTTATGTGTCTGATTTCTCCCGTTTCTCGGTCCAATTACGTATAAGGTGTCCCATTAGATCACAGCCAACATCACACTGGTTGATGCATAAATAACATCATTAAAATGATCATCCTTCACACTCAGTCAGGTCCAATTCATCTTTGTTGTCTTTTAAAACGATGTACACAAATCGCCTAAAGAACACGACATGTTTTAAGAGTGGAGATTTACTGGACATTGGTATCATTTTGATCGGCGAAACTAATTTGCCGTGACGTGAGAGTGTTTGTTCCAACACTTCATTTTTCATAAATGGCGGTACATTTGGCAAGGTGACAGGGTAGGCAGGGGTGAAAACACAGTCAATCACGACTCCCTTCTCAACTACGGCATTTGCCATTTCCACTGTTTTAAATAACAGAACGATGGCATTATTCATGCGGGTGGCTGACACTATATTGCCATGACCCACGATCTGTCCTACCAGTGTTATAAGGGGGGATATAGAAGCAAATGAAACAAGACGATGTTGCAGGCTTCAAGTCCAATGCATAATGAAGAGCCGTGAGCGACACGCTCCCCCACAGGAAAACCCGACAGGCCAGAGCAATCAAACAACGGAGCAATTGATTGCATGGATTAACTTAGGTAAAATAAAGAACCATTAAAGAAAGTAACTAGATTATGTTTTCAACATATTATGTTTTAACATTCAATGGACATTTTTACATCCTTTACATACTCCCCTTCAAAGACAGATGTCGTCCCGACATCATAACTAGCACAATATTACCAAGACCAGGTTACATGTTTACAGCAGTTGTCAAATGCGACCTTACAATAGTTCACACATTTCGTTTGTATACCTGTGAGCACTCTACTTGTTCAAAAGTCCATGAGTGTATAGAGTGTGTGTGTGTTAGCACTCGGCTTGTTCAAAAGTCCATGAGTGTATAGAGTGTGTGTGTGTTAGCACTCGGCTTGTCCAAAAGTCCATGAGTGTATAGAGTGGTCGGGTCTGCTTCGAGCAGGGCATACAGAGGTCCCGCCATGCGGGAGAAGTCCCTAATGTACTGTCGGTAGTAGCCCAGTAGTCCCAAGACCGCCCTCAACTCTCCTACAGTCCTTGGCTTCTTCTCCTTTAAAGCTCTCACAGCCAGCTCTCACAGCCTGAGTATCAGTGGGGTCCATTTTACTACCCTCGGCAGACACGATTCGCCCCAGATAGCGGACCTCACGCCTGAGCAATTAACATTTACTGGGCTTCAGCTTTATTCCATGCTGCCGTAGTCGCTGTAGCACTGTTCTCACATTCTCCACGTGGTCCTCAAATGACCAACTGAAGACCAGGGTGTCATCTAAGTATGGAACACATATCTCATCCCTCAAACCTTCTAGGCATTCTTCCATGCAGCGCTGGAAGGCAGCTGGAGAGTTCATCAGACCAAATGGAATTCTGATCCATTCATAGAGACCCCAGGGAGTCACAAAAGCAATCATGGGTCTGCTCTCTTTGGCCACGAAGCCCTGATGGTAGGCTTTCCCTTGATCCAGGAGTGAGAATCAGGAGCTTGCTCCTAGGCCATCCATGACATCCTGCACTCTGGGAATAGACTGGCGGTCAGGGAGAGTCTTTCTGTTCACTTCACAGAAATCAATACACAGTCGTAAACTCCCATCCTTTTTCCGAACACAGACAACGGTGATGCGTATGGTGAAGTAGACTTCTCTACCCAGCCCTGTGCGATGAGGTCATGCACATAGTCTTTCATTTCACGATACAATGGCTTCGGCATGGAAAAGTACGTTTTCGCAACAGGTTCAGTATCTTTCAATGATATACAGAGTTGCAGTTTCTCTATGCAGCCTATATCATCATCTGTTCTCGAAAAGGAGGCCGACTCCTCTCTCAACATCTTGTGAACCACCTCTCTCTCTGGCTCACTGAGATGGCTCAGATCCACAGGTGGGTTCCATACATCGTCAGCTTGATTCTTCTTGGCTCTAATTTGATTCATCATAGCTGGAAGTGGAGGGCGGGACTCCTCTCGTATGGATGCTGGATAAACTGTCTGAATGTGCTGGACAGTCCCGATCACAGTTCTCCCTGCCAACACTACATCATGGTCTGTTGGGTGCTGCACGTTCACAGTAATTGATGGTTTGTTTCCTTAAATCAGTTTTACGATTGTGTCACAGAATTCAAGTCCGTCTGTCCAACGGGGATTCACATCGGGCTCAAAGATCAGGGTGGTATCTTCATGTGGTGAGTGGCATTCAACTTGGACAGAAACGTGTTTGGGTATGTTGATCCTCCCCTTCTTTGTCTTAACAACATACTCATTGGTTTTCCCAGCACTTATTTGTTCTACAAATGCTTGCGCTTGGTTCAGCTCGAGATCAGGAAATACTGCCCTCAATGTATGACCCAGTCGTTCCCTGTCAGTAGTATTGGCCTGTTTTAATTCACTGTCTACAATGAGCTCAATGACATTAGAGCCGATTATTGGTCGAACAAGTCGACTACCCTTCATGCAAGTGTGGGGACGATAACTTCTGTGGTGGGTGCCCCCTCTGAAGCTAATCTGAGCGTTATCTCTACCCATCCTGCATATGGCATGTTCTCCCCATTTGCTGCCACTATGTCTAGGGTGTCTGCGGTGTCCAGAATTTCAGCAATGTCTCTTAGTCTCCTATACGGCAAGTGCACCTCTTTCCAGAGCTCGTCAATTATTGTTAATTGGGAACCTGAGTCCCACAAAGCTTGGACCCTTTGATCTTGGATGTAACAGTCAATCAGGGACATTTTCCCTACCAATGGAGCCACTTTGGCCTGTTTTTCTCTTTTTGGGGTAGTCTTAACAGTCATACATGAGGATGGTGCACAATCCAATTATCAACTTGACATGGTCTAGAACAGGAAAGCACTTTTTTACATGATGCACATTGCTTCAGTCTGTCGTGGCTGACACGCCTAGTCAATATAGCGTGGAGGTCGGGGACAGTACCTGTGGAATGGGGGGGTGGGGTGGTGGTCCCCATTTTCAAAAAAGGGGACCGGAGGGTGTGCTCCAATTATCAGGGTGTCACACTGCTCAGTCTCCCTGGGAAAGTTTATTCCAGGGTGCTGGAAAGGAGGCTCCGGCCGATTGTCGAACCTCAGCTTCAGGAGGAACAATACGGATTCCGTCCTGGCCGTGGAACAGTGGACCAACTCTTTACCCTCGCAGGGTTGATGGGGGGCGCATGGGAGTTTGCCCATCCAGTCTACATGTGCTTTGTGGACTTGGAGAAGGCTTATGACCGTGTCCCCCGGGGAATCCTGTGGGGGGTACTACGGGAGTATGGGGTACCGGGGCCGTTGGTACGTGCCATTCGGTCCTTGTACGAACAAAGTGCGAGCTGCGTCCGTATTCTCGGCACAAAGTCAAGCACGTTCTCAGTGGGTGTTGGACTCCGCCAAGGTTGTCCCTTGTCACCGATTCTGTTCGTGATCTTCACGGACAGAATCTCAAGGCGCAGCCGAGGTGAGGAGAGTGTCCGGTTTGGGGACCTCAGAATTGCATCTCTGCTCTTTGCAGATGATGTGGTTCTGTTGGCTACATCAGACCGTGACTTCCTCCAAGTCTGAGGCCGGAAAACAGTTGAGTGTTCCCTCCGGGTTGGGAATGAATTGCTGCCTCAAAGCAAAGGAGTTCAAGTATCTCGGGGTCTTGTTCACGAGTGAGGGCAAAATGGAGCGGGAGATGGACAGACGGATTGGTGCAGCGTCTGCAGTGATGCGGGCGCTGTACCGGTCCGTTGTGGTGAAGAGGGAGCTGAGCCGGAAGGCGAAGCTCTCGATTTACAGGTCCATCTACGTTCCAACCCTCACCTATGGTCACGAGCTTTGGGTAGTGACCGAAAGAATGAGATCGCGGATACAAGCGGCCGAAATGAGTTTCCTCCGCAGGGTGGCTGGGCTCAGCCTTAGAGATAGGGTGAGGAGCTCAGACATCCGGAGGGAGCTCGGAGTAGAGCCGCTGCTCCTCCGCATCGAAAGGAGTCAGCTGAGGTGGTTCGGGCATCTGATTAGAATGCCCCCCGGGCGCCTCCCTTTGGAGGTTTTCCGGGCACGTCCAACTGGGAGGAGACCCCGGGGCAGACCCAGAACCCGCTGGAGAGATTATATATCTCGTCTGGCCTGGGAACGCCTCGGGATCCCCCAGGAGGAACTAGAGAGTGTGGCTGGGGAGAAGGAAGCCTGGGGGGCCCTGCTTAGCCGGCTGCCCTGCACCGCGACCCGGCCCCAGATAAGCGGACGAGAATGGATGGATGGATGAAGAAGGGGGACGGCATGGCAGGTGGTGTTGGGGAGGTGGAGGTGTAAGGTGGAGGTGGAGCAGTCGGCTGCTGTAGTGTCCTGCTCCTACCGCAGAGGAGCCACAGTAGGCAATGAGGACAAGCGTGTCCAGGTGGAGCTGAAGGACACACACACACACACACACACGCACACGCACACACACACAAGCCAAATAGAGGCAGAGCGAGTGCCGTGATCAGAATGAGTCTGAGGTAGGCTTCCTCCAGACATTCACTCATGATAATGGAGAGTGATAATGGAGAGTGTCTGTGTGAGGCAGCAGTGATGATCAACCCCGGCTCTTCTGAAAAGACTCACCCTCCCTCCCATCCTCCTCCCATCCTCCTCCCCTCCCCTCCCTCCTTCCTCCTTCCTCCCAGACCTTCCCTCCCTCCCTCTCAGACCCGGGGGAGAACCCCCCCCCCCTACACACACACACACACACACACACACACCTTTTCTCAGCGGCTGTGGCATGGTCAGGACGAAGATGATGAGGAGGGACGGGACATCTCGGAACAGCATGGCCACCTCCCGACGGTCCTCGTCCGTGCCTCTGAAGGGAAGAGACACCACACGAGGAACAGAGAGAGAGGCCATCTTTAACGGAGGAGGACACACACAGTCTCCACTAGGGGGCCTCCTCCCCCACAGAGGGTACCACAGAGAACTTGAGCAGAGAACCTGATGGAATCACAATTCTCTCTCTCTCTCTCTCTCTCTCTCGCTCTCTCTCGCTCTCTCTCTCATATCAGAAATGATCAATTATGGGGCCTGATGCTCATGTCAACATGGGAGGGACTGGTGGCGAGGCAGAACCGCAGGCTCTACATCTCACACACACACAGTAAATATTGACTCGTTCATTAGAAGGACCGAAGTAGAGGACTCCTCCTCCTCGCTGAATGCAACACGTCAATTGGTCTTAACAAAGAGTGTGGGGGGGGGGGGGCTGCGGTGAGGACAAATAAATAAAAAAAACTCAATTTCCCTTGTATCCCCCCCACTCACACACACACGGAGCACTTCCCTTATGAAGCCGCGAGGTTGTTAGGTTGTTGCTGTTGGGCGCCATTTGTGGAAAGAGAGAGAGAGAGAGGGAAGAACCTGTCATTTCACTTGACAAGCGCGCCTCACTCCACCCCCCCGCCCCCCCCTTCGCTCTCAGGGGCCCCCGGGGAGACAGAATGCACTGAAGGAATAATGCTTCCATTTCCCACCACTCAGCGTCTAACTCCACCACTGCCGCCACCGATGACATAAAATAAAATACAAAACTGAATGGCCCTTTGGAGGGCGGGTTGGAGGGCGGGTTGGAGGGCGGGTGGGAGGGCGGGCGGGCAGGCAGGCAGGCACGCACACACGGAGGAAGAGGAGGAGGAGGAGGAGGAGTCGCACTCGTGGTGACGCTACAGCGCTGGGGCCGTCGTTTTAGGGGGGTGGTGGTGGTGGGTGGTGATGGTGGTGGCGGGGGGGATTTTGACAGGGCCGTTACACTCTCGGTGGAGCACCCGGTGACTTGCCAGATGCGGTCGTTATTGGTATCTATGGCAACCGCGCCCCTTCCTTCCTACTGTTAGCTCTGCCTTTGTGTGGCGGGAAAGCTTCTGGGGACAGTGGGGGCATGAAGGGGGCAGAGTGGCACTGTGATTACGTGTGTGTGTGTGTGTGTGCATGAATGTGTGTGCATGAATGTGTGCATGTACAGCTGTGGTCAAAAGTTACACAGAACATGTATGTCATTGGCAGTCCAGAGCTTCCAATAATTTCTACAACACTTATTTTTCTGTGATAGAGTGATTGGAGCACATACTTCTTTGTCACAAAAAACATTCATGAAGTTTGGTTCTTTTATGAATTTGTTATGGGTCTACTGAAAATGTGACCAAATCTGCTGGGTCAAAAATATACATACAGCAATGCTAATATTTGGTTACATGTCCCTTGGCCATTTTCACCTCAATTAGGCGCTTTTGGTAGCCATCCACAAGCTTCTGGTTGAATCTTTGACCACTCCTCTTGACAGAATCGGTGCAGTTCAGCTAAATTTGTTGGCTTTCTGACATGGACTTGTTTCTTCAGCACTGTCCACATGTTCTCGATGGGGTTTAAGTCAGGACTTTGGGAAGGCCATTCTAAAACCTTAATTCTAGCCTGATTTAGCCATTCCTTTACCACTTTTGATGTGTGTTTGGGTCATTGTCCTGTTTGGAACACCCAACTGCGCCCAAGACCCAACCTTCTGGCTGATGATTTTAGGTTCTCCTGAAGAATTTGGAGGTAATCCTCCTTCTTCATTATTCCATTTTACTTTCTGTAAAGCACCAGTTCCATTGGCAGCAAAACAGGCCCAGAGCATAATACTACCACCACCATGCTTGACGGTAGGCATGGTGTTTCTTGGGGTTAAAGGCCTCACCTTCTCTCCTCCAAACATATTCTGTCATTGTGGCCAAAGAGCTCAATTTTTGTTTCATCTGACCACAGAACTTTCCTCCAGAAGGCCTTTTCTTTGTCCATGTGATCAGCAGCAAACTTCAGTCGAGCCTTAAGGTGCCGCTTCTGGAGCAAGGGCTTCCTTCTTGCACGGCAGCCTCTCAGCCCATGGCGATGTAAAAACACGCTTGACTGTGGACACTGACACCTGTGTTCCAGCAGCTTCTAATTCATTGCAGACCTGCTTTTTTGTGGTTCTCGGTTGACTCTTGACCATCCTGACCAATTTCTCTAGCAGCAGGTGATAGCTTGCGTTTTCTTCCTGATCGTGGCAGTGACACAAACTGTTCCATGCACTTTATACTTACGAAACAATTGTTTGCACAGTTGATCTCGGGACCTGTAGCTGCTTTGAAATTGGTCCAAGTAACTTTCCTGACTTGTTCAAGTCAATGATCCGCTTTTTCAGATCCGTGCTGAGCTCCTTTGACTTTCCCATTGTAGTGTTTGTGGCTGAGTCTAATGATTATCAAATGAGTCATATTTAAATGGACTCAGAGAAGTCACCAGCTGTAGTCAATCATAATCACTCACAAGAAGTTAAGAGGCCACAAAGATAATTTGATTGACACAACTTTCTACATCACCTAAATTGATAATTCATGTTGCTGTATGTATATTTTTGACCCAGCAGATTTGGTCACATTCTCAGTAGACTCATAACAAATTCATAAAAGAACCAAACTTCATGAATGTTTTTTGAGACAAAGAAGTATGTGCTCCCAACACTATCACAGAAAAATAAGAGTTGTAGAAATTGTTGGAAACTCTGGACTGCCATGACATACATGTTCTTTACAAGTGTATGTACAGTAAATGTTTGACCACAACTGTATATATATATTATATTCATCAGTATAAATACAAATAAAATATGAAATACAATACGTGGGCTCTGGTACTTACTCTTCTTGTTGGAATTTAGCGACCTGCGTGAGTCTGGTCCAGGGGTTGTGTGCCGAGTCGATGGTGTAGAGACGCATGTGGGTGGCCAGCACCTGGAACAACTGGTCTGCCACACACACACACACACACTACACACACACACACACACACACACACACACACACACACACATCACACACACACACACACACACACACACACACACACACACACACACACACACACACACACACACACACACACACACACACACACACACATCAATACAATGCGATCAAAGCAAATCGATCAAGTGAAATGAACCTCATTCACGTTCTGCTACAACAATACAATCCCTTCAAAATGGTGCATAAAACCAGCTTTGAAACAAACATCATTTAATCAAATTAGACTCATTCAGCAAAAACACACATCTGTATAACCCAGGCAACGCTAACCTGTGTGGTTCTGTTTTCCCCCAGGAGTTATGACGTGGTAATGCAGCAAAACACTTGGTATTAAGCAGATCTCCCAATATTGACATGAGACGCCGCCGATGCCTGGAGCAACACTGCCCTCCGCAGTTGAAGCCAGGAATCGCACAAGGTAGAGGAGTCACAAGTAAAGACTTGATCAGACTGATGTCATGATTGTGTCGACACAAGGCATGTCATTTCCTCCAAGGGGGTGGGAGGCTTCACGGCATAGAGTGTGACACAGCAGCAGTGCCAACCAATAGGCTTCCATCAGGTGACCAATCCACACATCTGGATTCTTCCACCTCATCCAGGAGTTACAGTAGTTCCATCATGTCTTCCTTCAGCTATCCACTTCCTCTCATCAATTCCTCTCATCATTATATCACTTCATATGTATGAAAATAAATAAAGAAGAATTCACAAAGAGGGACATTTGAAGGTCCTCGATCACTCACTTCATCCACAGACATAATATGTGACATGAGAGTGATGGACAAGTTGGCAAATGTCTTATATGTATAGCTTCATATGGTCGGCCATTTTGGCATGGTCACCTCCTAAAGACATGAGCCAAATGGTTTAATTCGACACAAGGAGGAAGGAGGAAGCTCCAGAACAGACATACTGTAGAAGAACCGTCCACATGTCTAAAATAATGAAATTCTCCTTAATGTTGGCGTAGCCGAGTCGAACAGATCATGGGCCAATAAGGTGCCCGCTCTCTGAGAAGCCTTAAGCCTCGCCCCTGGCCTCGCCCCCTTGGGGTCCTAACAGGGTGTGCAGGCCGCTCCTCTCCTTAAGCACGTGTTGTTGATCCCTGGCTTTCAGACGATCCCATTAGCTACTACCCCCGAGAGCAAAATGAACGCTAATGAACTGCGACTGAGTACATTTAAATTCGGCCATCAGCACCCATGTTCGTCTAGGAAAATGGCCGAGCTCCAATGCAAAATTGCCTCTTTTTTGTGTTAATTTGTTGAGTGGCTGACCAAAAAAGACCTTTCTGTATAGAAGCCATGGCTTGGAGTATTTCACCACTAAACAGACTTAATTATGTGTGAAAGCAGGGGAATTGGCTGTGATGCAATGCAACTTCAAATTGCCATGCTACACATTTCTCCCCCAGACAGCAGAGCAGGCACCACCACTGATACATTTAATATTTACATTCTAACGTTACATTAACACCATTAGCAAAATGCATGAACCGCTCTCACTTGGCTTTCTGCTGTCCCCACGGCAGTATCAGGTCAATGCTCTCTTTACTTACTCCTCCCCCCCAAAAAAAATAAAGTCACCCTTTGTTTACATTTTTCAAATGAATTGTTTCCTCTGAACATTTCTCCAGCCGCATCATAAACAGAGCAGAGCGTTGAACCCAGGGACAACTGGTGCCACCGCACCTAACAGATGGTGCAAAATACTTTCTGAATAGGAGTAGTAGTAGTAGACTGAATAAGCCAAAATATTAGCACATTCATACTTAAAAAAAAAAGAGGCACTGCCAGAGGGTCTTAGTAAATCATTAATAGTAGTGCTGGGACTCGATACATTTTTTTAATCTAATTAATTAGCAACATTTTTCAATTCAAATGGATTTTGGTATCCGAGTGAATCAATGAATAAACATATACATATACATATACATATACATACGTTTAAGCAGCAAAATCCTGTTTATTTTAGCTACACAGACCAACAGTTTAACATAAAGTGCCATCTCTACCATCAAAAAAAAAAAAAAACGGTCAAACGCGGTCTCTTCCGGTCCGTCCATATTTGAGCCTACAATTCATCCACTGAGAAACATTCCGTGGTGTTTGGAGTGCAAAAATAAAGTGGGATTAAAATGCATTAATTAGTTTTAACACGTTATTTTTTTCTGTAATTAATTAATTAATCGTAATTAACGCGTTAAAGTCCCAGCCCTACTTAACAGCCAAGATTATTTTTGCCACTTAAGATCGGAACGCTGTTATTAATCCATCTCTGTGGGGCTGCTGGAGACCCAAACACAGACAGAAGGAAGGAAAGCTGGTCTCCGCTGTGACGACCGTCAGACCAACACCACCAGACGCCCAGCGAGACTTCCATTACTTTTTCGCTCCCCAACATCAATCATCTGCAGTAAAAATCTGTTGTTTGTTGAGTTGAGATTTCATCACCAATTGGATTTTCTCTTGTACTTTCTTTTGTACAGCCACAGAAATATATACCACTATACTGCAAATGTAGTCAATAGTATCAACCAATACACTACAGATACCAGTACACCTAAATTAAACCACTGTCCGAACCTAACCCACTGTCCTAACTTAACCCACTGTCCTAACCTAACCCACTGTCCTAACTTAACCCACTGTCCTAACCTAACCCACTGTCCTAACTTAACCCACTGTCCTAACCTAACCCACTGTCCTAACTTAACCCACTGTCCTAACTTAACCCACTGTCCTAACTTAACCCACTGTCTTAACCTAACCCACTGTCTTAACCTAACCCACTGTCCTAACCTAACCCATAACAGATAGTAGTCATGTGGTCATGCAATCATGTGTACAACAGGTCGTCATCATGTGGTCATCTGAGCATGTGGTCATGTGATCAGGTCAGTACTCACTGAGGCAGGAGCGCTTGGCGGCGGCGCTAGCTCCTCCAGAACACAGGTTCCCCCCGCGGTGCACCAGCTCCAGCTCCAGGTTAGTCCTGAGGACAAACACACACACACACACACACACACACACACACAGTCAAATACAGGACAAATGATGATGCACCACAAGCACAGGGCCCCAATTGGAAAAGCTATCATTACGCCGCCCCACACCCCCTCAACCCCCCCCCCA
>PIJE02006907.1:0-13910 GCA_002895965.2 Coryphaenoides rupestris | reverse complement strand
CTCTCTCTCTCTCTCTCTCTCTCTCTCTCTCTCTCTCCATGCAGAGTCCTGCTCAGTGTTCATTCTTCCTCTTCTCGCACCGCGCGGAGGAAGAGAGCGCGCGACGCTGGTCCGTGTTCCCGCCGGCATGGATGCGCTAAAGGAGCCGCTGCAGCACGCGCGTCGCTCCTCCTCGTTCAGCATCCACAGCCTCCTGCTGCCCTCGCGCTGCGAGCGAGCGGAGGCGGGCGCCGATACGCCGTCCCCGTGCTCCGACTCGCCCGGGACGACGATGGACGGCTCGGGGACTCGAACCCCGGACAAAGCGGAGCGAGAGCGAGGGCGAGGGGAGCGGGGGGAGGAAGAGGAGGAGCGCGCGGAGGGAGAGGAAGGCGGCGCGCGGTGCACCGAAGACGACGACAGCAACAACAACAACAACAACAACAACAACAAGTCGTCGTCGGAGGAGCAGAGCACGTGTAACGGAAAAGCGGGTAAATTCGACAAACCTCCGTTCAGCTACAACGCGCTGATCATGATGGCCATCCGCCAGAGTCCCGAGAAGCGGCTGACGCTGAACGGGATCTACGAGTTCATCATGAAGAACTTCCCGTACTACCGCGAGCACAAGCAGGGCTGGCAGAACTCCATCCGCCACAACCTGAGCCTCAACAAGTGCTTCGTCAAGGTCCCGCGCCACTACGACGACCCGGGCAAGGGCAACTACTGGATGCTGGACCCCAGCAGCGATGACGTGTTCATCGGCGGGACGACCGGCAAACTGCGGCGGCGCTCCGCCACCTCGCGCGGCAAGCTGGCCATGAAGCGCGGGCTCCGCTTCGCGCCGCTGAGTCTGGGGATGAGCGAGCGCGCGAGCAACCCGCTGTACTGGCAGCTCTCGCCTTTCCTGTCCCTGCACCCGCATCCCCACGCGCACTACAACGGCGGCTCCTCCGGCCCCCCCCACGGCTTCCTCAGCCAGGCGCACGCGGGCTACGGGTCTCTGCTGCCGTCGGTAGAGCAGCTCGGTAACGGGGACCTCACGCGCCCCCTCCTCGGCGGCTCCGCCACCGGCACGCTGGGCTTGACGAACGGTTACGGTATGGGCACGTGCTCGTCTCCCGTTGGACTGCTGTCGGGACAGACGACCGGATATTATGTCTCAGGGAGCCAGCACGCGCCGCCGCCGCCGCCTCACCTGCAGCAGCAGAGCTCGCCGTTCGGCGGCATCACGGGCGGCTCGCAGCAGGCGTCCCTGCTCGCGGACTCGCTGAGAACGACGACTTTGCCGTCCTTCTCTCCGGGAGTCTCGAGCGGGTTCCACGGTGTCCTCTCGCACCAGAAGCGCGTGACGCCGAACGCTTTCCTCAACTGAAGTCTCGCCGAGGACGCGCGCATGCAGAGCGCGTGCTATTAAGGGCAGACACGCGGGGGTATCGAACAGTGATCTATCAGTACCCCCCCCCCCCCCCCCCCCCCACACACCACACACACACACACACCCCGGCCAGAGGTGACGAGGGACACAGTTACCGGCCCCGGTGAACGACTAGAGCCGCCAAAGGAGACGCCGCGTATATCCAAGCTATTTATATCTCTACAAACATTCTGTACTTTGGTTAAGGATTTTATTTATGTTTTGTATTTATTGTACAATGTATTTAAAAGATATTGTCTTTACATGCAAGAGGGAAGACAGGACAATCTAAACGTATAGTTATTTATGAATATTCGTTTTGAATAAAAATTATAACAGTATTTTTTTTTTTTAAAGAGAAGCGCCTTAAAGCTGACCTCCAGGGTTACCGCGTGACACGAGAAACATATCGACGCACGTTCCGGTGTCTCGCGCTCTGGACGCCGTCTCGCTCCAATAAAGACACGAGGTGACGTCATAAAACCGTACATACGTCGGTATTTTAGCGGGACTAACAATATGCTCAGAACACGGTGAAGGCCTATGCAAAGTAGTTTACCGACAAGTATTTCCGTTGTGTTTTTTATTTGTATTTTATTTGATGATATTTTAAATCCGTTATATTGTCGTTTGCAGGTGGTCGTGACGAACACGGGGCACCGCGCGCATGCATGGCGGCCCGGCCGGTGTGTTTTATTACGAGGTCCACGCGACCCGACCGCAGCATCCCTTTAACCGGGAGCCCCTCGCGCTCCACGGGCCCCCGGTGACGCATATAGCAGCACGTGCGCCGCAACGAATTATGTTTACTAAAAAAGTTCTAAAGTTCTAAATCTAAAAATAATAATTATTAACTCACTAATGTAAATTATATATATATATATATATATATATATATATATATATATATATATATATATATATATATATATATATATCTCACAAGGCCCCATGCAGGGCCCCATGCAGGGCTTAGATTGTAAAGCTTTAAAGAACAGAGTTTACACTAAAACAACATCGGCTTAAGTGTTATGGACCTTAATAAGCTTCATGTGAAGACACACGTTTAGTTTCCATTCAACCGATACAGCGTCTAGACCCGGGTTAGCTCGGATCTGTCCTTTACACACTAAACTACCTGATATAGACTTCCACACACACACACACACACACACACACACACACACACGCACACACACACGCACACACACACACACACACACACACACACACACACACACACACACACACACACACACACACGCACAACACACACACACACCACCGTCATTTATCCGATTCGCTAAATTCCGAGAAAAAAAAACACGCTTCTATTTTAGCGGGACAACTGAAGTGAACGTCTGAAGGTCGTTGACGGCAAAAGGTCGTTAAAATACGCACAGAAGCACGCCGTCGACACGAAATCGCATCGGAAGAAGGCGCCAGCTCGGTTACGTCTGTCAAACGCACGCTTTAAAAAAAACGCACTTACTTTCCGAAGTTGCTTTTCTCTTGAATCATTGAGCTATTCGACGTTTTTTTTGGTACTTTTCCGACTCGCTTTGACACGGATTTAGTCATCCTTCGTACCTCGCTGGTCAATTGTATTTTCTAACTGGTGATTTCGCTCGCTTGTTCGTCTCCGTAAAGCACTTTGTATGTTGTTTTGTGTGAAAGGTGCTAAATAAATAAATGAATAGACAGATACATAAATAAACAAAATGGACACACCTATTTTATGGGAGTGGCATTCTTTTTTCTTCATTCATGTCTTCATTTATTTATGGATTTATGGATATTTTGTCATTCATTCATAAAGATGGTTCAAGAATGTTTCATAGGAATCAATGCATATTCCTTATGACTTTATCAAGGACGGTAACTGTGATACGTCAAAATGAGAGTTTTTACGACAAAAGTATTAATTCTGAAACAGCATGTACAGCAACATGTATTGGTGTGTGTTTGTGTGTGTGTGTGTGTGTGACACAAACACACACACACACAACACAAACAAGTACACACACACACACACACACACACACACAGAATGTTACACGCATGTATGTGTGTGTGTGTGTGATGTGTGTGTGTGTGTGTGTGTGTGTGTGTGTGTGTGTGTGTGTGTGTGTGTGTGTGTGTGTGTGTGTGTGTGTATGTGTGTGTGTGTGTGTGTGTGTGTGTGTGTGTGTGTGTGGTTGTGTGGTTGTGTGTGTGTGTGTGTGTGTGTGTGTGTGAGAGAGTGTGTGTGTGTGTGTGTGTGTGTGTGTGGTGTGTGTGTGTGTGTGCGTGAGGGGGCAGAGAGTGAGGAGAGACGGAGGTCGGGCGAAGAGACGCGAGCCCCACTCTCCGACACACACACACACACACACACACACACACACACACACACACTTCTGTCACACCTGCCCCTTCTGCAGGAACACATTGGTGAATGAACAGTAGGATATTGTTTGACTGGTATGTTATGATACAGTATATATAGGAACACATTGGTGAATGAACAGTAGGATATTGTTTGACTGGTATGTTATGATACAGTATATATAGGAACACATTGGTGAATGAACAGTAGGATATTGTTTGACTGGTATGTTATGATACAGTATATATAGGAACACATTGGTGAATGAACAGTAGGATATTGTTTGACTGGTATGTTATGATACAGTATATATAGGAACATATTGATTAATGAACAGTAGGATATTGTTTGACTGGTATGTTATGATACAGTATATATAGGAACACATTGGTGAATGAACAGTAGGATATTGTTTGACTGGTATGTTATGATACAGTATATATAGGAACACATTGGTGAATGAACAGTAGGATATTGTTTGACTGGTATGTTATGATACAGTATATATAGGAACACATTGGTGAATGAACAGTAGGATATTGTTTGACTGGTATGTTAAGATACAGTATATATAGGAACATATTGATTAATGAACAGTAGGATATTGTTTGACTGGTATGTTATGATACAGTATATATAGGAACATATTGATTAATGAACAGTAGGATATTGTTTGACTGGTATGTTATGATACAGTATATATAGGAACATATTGATGAATGAACAGTAGGATATTGTTTGACTGGTATGTTATGATACAGTCTATATAGGAACACATTGGTGAATGAACAGTAGGATATTGTTTGACTGGTGCAGTAGGAACATATTTGATGGACGGTAGGCTATATACATATATTGTTTGACTGGTGTGTTATGGTACAGTAGCCTATAGGAACATATTGGATGAACAGTAGGATATATAGTTTGACTGGTGTGAGGAGAGAAGAGCAGCAGACGTCAGCCGACTAACCGGCGGATCCGGGTTTGATTCCAGTCCCCCGGAGGAATGTAGTTTAACACGCTGTCAAGCAGAGAGACAGCCGGCAATACACCCGTTAGGGAGAAGACAGAGAGAGAGAGAGAGAGAGAGGAGAGAGAAGAGAGAGAGAGAGAGAGAGAGAGAAGAGAGAGAGAGAGAGAGAGAGAGAGAGAGAGAGAAAGAAAGAGAGAGAGAGAGAGAGCACACAGACACAGACGAGCACAGACACACAAGACGCAGATACACACACACACACACACATACACACACACACACACACACACATACTAGAAAGTAATTATCATCGTAATATATGTAAATTTTTGTACATTTATGAGTTTAATTTATGTCACTGACAAGACCTAGAGGGTCTTTTAATTTAATATAATTTTATAGTATGATATATTTAAAAAAATCATGAGACGGCCGACTGTATTTTATTTTACTTTATAGTAGCCTACAGTCCCCCCAAAAAACCGAGCGGGCCTTATAGCCTATTCAATATTATTTAATAGTATAATATAGCCTATAGTAGCCTGTAATATAAAACCCTGTGGACCTATAGCATTTAATATTACTTCATAGTATAATATAGTAGGCTATAATATAAAACCCAGTGGGCCTAAAGTATTTAATATTAGATAATATACAATATTGTTCCTCGGACAAAATATACACTTAGTGTCGCTTTGGACAAGAAATGCCCTAAATGTGATGGTCCTGGACCCCAGACCGTGTGGTGAGTTTATAATAGTCTATATTATAAAGTTCTCAATATTCTCCAGTTACTAGGCTAATCACTAAATATCGACAAAAGACCCTTTTCCCAGATCGTAAGAAGCAGTGTCATTTTAACGTCAGGTGGGTTTCATTGATGTCTGTCTGAAGGGTGGTATCAATGTATATTTACTGGAGGGTAGGGATGGTGATAGAGGGAGGAGAAGGGAGATTAGCAAATAGTTGTGAACTACATTTCAGTTTACTGGAGGGGAGCTAATCACTAAGTAAGTAGAGAAGATGACAAAACAACGGACAGACCAGGATTAGTTCTCAATATTCTCCAGTTACTAGGCTAATCACTAAATATCGACAAAAGACCCTTTTCCCAGATCGTAAGAAGCAGTGTCATTTTAACGTCAGGTGGGTTTCATTGATGTCTGTCTGAAGGGTGGTATCAATGTATATTTACTGGACTGTGGTTATACTGGTGCACTACCAGACCTCATCAATGTTATGACTTGTGTTTTCAGGGTCTATAAGGGTCTATAAGGCCTTTATGCTACCTCACGTTCATCATGTTTAATTTTGTCAAGACGGATTCTGTAAAGGCAGATCTTTCACAATTAACCATAACAATAATGCTACTACTAATAATAGGCCAATAAGGGTCTATAAGGCCTTTATGCTACCTCACTTTCATCATGTTTAATTTTGTCAAGACGGATTCTGGTTGTAAAGGCAGATCTTTAACAATTAACCATAACAATAATGCTACTACTAATAATAGGCCAATAACCATAATAATAATAATAATAATATGATGGTGATGATGATCTTTTAAGTGTCTTGTGTTTATCTGGAGAGAGCGCGGCGTCAGCACATCGTTTGAAGAAACGGACGTGATTACCGCGTGTTTTAATCCGCCCGTGAACCCTGACCCCTGACCCCAGAACCCTCTAACTCCGGAGACCCCTTCACCCCCCCCACCCCACTCAACAAACTTGAATATATTGAGGGGATCGTCTAATTAAGTTTACATGTTGGTTTGAAATTACGGTGGGATTGGTAGGGCGTTTTTGGTTGTTGTGTTTTTAGAGTGACGTAGTGGAGTAATGTTAGGGGCCGCTGTAGATAGGCGCGCTATTGGAGAGAGGGAGCAGGGTGAGAAGGTGTAGGGGGCCTGAGTCCATGTGATTATGAGTTGAAGGGGTAGTGTAAGAGTGAGTATGTACGGAGCCGATAGCTTACAAGCGCGAGTCACGCCATTATGAACATCAGGCAGTCCATTAGATTCTATGATATGTAGGGTGTGTGTGTGATCTCTGTGTGTGTGTGTGTGTGTGTGTGTGTGTGTGTGTGTGTGTGTGTGTGTGTGTGTGTGTGTGTGTGTGTGTGTGTGTATGTGTGTGTGTGTGTGTGTGTGTGTGTGTGTGTGAGACCGTGGGTTTTCAGCCATCGCGCGTGTTAGCATGCTCATTGTCATCCGCCTTATCCGCACAAACATTGGTGCGTGCGGGAAAAAAAAAGAAAAAGAAAAAGAAAGCTTCATTAATGCACTTTTAATTTGATTTTAATTGCATTACCTGCTCTTTTACAAAGCTCCAGAGACACGTGTACGGGCGCAAGAGTGATTTAATTTCTCGCCGTTTAACAGTTTTATTTTAACGGCGGCGACGGTCGGCGACGGCAGGAGCGCCGTGGCGCCCGTTAACGTGACACTCAAGTGGATTCGGAACAGCAATTAGGGGACTCTTACTGCTAAAGAGTCGTCATGAATCTGCTTCCTGCCGCGGGATCGACGTTTAAAAGACCCACGACGCCGGCAATGAGAGAGTGAGGGGAGTGACAAAGTGAACAGTGAGAGAGACAGCGAGAGAGAGATTGAGTGAGTGAGTGAGTTAGTGACAGAGCGACAGATATTGAGTGATCGAGTGAGTGAGAGTAAATACATTCAATGAGAGAGAGAGAGAGAGAGAGAGAGAGAGAGAGAGAGAGAGAATGAATGAATGAGTGAGATCTATAGAGCGAGCGTCAGAGAGAGATAAAAGTGTACGAGTGAGTGAGAGGCATACTGAGTGAGTGAGAGAGTGAGAGAGTGAGAGACATAGACATGTACGTGAGCGAGGGAGAGAGATTTACTCAGTGAACGAATGGATGTTCGCGGTGAGAATAAATGAAAATTGTAAAAACGCGGTGAAGAACTATTTCTCTGTCCTGTGTGCTAAAATGGAGTAACACAAATTGGTGCGTGCGTTGTGTGTGTGTGTATGTGGTTGTGTGTGTACGTATGTCACCTGTAGATGGTGCTGTTCTACACTGTTCTCTCTCGATACTCCAAGGCCCCTTAACTCTCTCTCTCTCTCTCTCTCTCTCTCTCTCTCTCTCTCTCTCTCTCTCTCTCAGTGTCTCTCTCTCTCTCTATTTTAAACAAATACGCACTCACACACACACACACACGCACACACACATTTCTGTGCACAAGGCCTTAATGCTAACTGTAACTCCTGTTCCACATAAATGGAGATATCTTGTGTGTGTGTGTGTGTGTGTGTGTGTGTGTGTGTGTGTGTGTGTGTGTGTGTGTGTGTGAGAGAGAGAGAGAGTGAGAGAGTGTGTGTGTGTTTCTGTGTGTGTAAGACAGTAATATTCATGCAGAAAAGTGCATTGTAATTTACAAAGTTACAAATTATTATGCTATATGCTATAAATTATGATCTAGCTATCTATCTCTCTCTCTCTCTCTCTCTCAATATAGGCCTATACCCATTAAAGGAGCAGTAGAATGTAGGGCCTATACCCATTAAAGGAGCAGTAGAATGTAGGGCCTATACCCATTAAAGGAGCAGTAGAATGTAGGGCCTATACCCATTAAAGGAGCAGTAGAATGTAGGGCCTATACCCATTAAAGGAGCAGTAGAATGTAGGGCCTATACCCATTAAAGGAGCAGTAGAATGTAGGGCCTATACCCATTAAAGGAGCAGTAGAATGTAGGGCCTATACCCATTAAAGGAGCAGTAGAATGTAGGGCCTATACCCATTAAAGGAGCAGTAGAATGTAGGGCCTATACCCATTAAAGGAGCAGTAGAATGTAGGGCTACTCACGGATTAAGTCATGAGAAAGTAGACAAACCATCAAAAGAATAAAGGATGGTAACCCGGATGGAAATATTCATTCATGACAATTAAGCCTGTTAAATAATAAATAGCCTATAGCTGTTCAGTCGGGCTCTGGGAGTAGGCCTCGGTCTCTATTATATAATTGAAGGGATGAATGATTTGATAGTAAACCTGTTGATCCCAGGACCTGGACGACATGGTCTTTGGAGGGGAGGTCTCCGGCGGGTCCCCGGGGGGTCAAAGTGCATCTCCGCCGAACAAAGAGCACTTCCTCCCCACAGGGAGAGGCGACAGCCCCGGGATGTGAAGATTAGACAAACAGCCCCATGGGGTACACATGGAAGTACTTATTCATCCGAGTACACACCTGCAGTACAAAGTTGTATCAGGTCTTTTCATAAAACTTTATTAACAGGCCTAGATATTTTAAACTGTAGGTCTACCTACACGTTTAAACAGCAAATATATAGAAGCAGAAATGAAAGTGTTTCAGTATATCAACCAATATATGCATTTGATCTATGTTTGATACTATAGCCCATTATTAAACTATATATCTTGAGTTTAAACTAATATTTTAACTTGTAGGCCTAAGTTGTTAACATGAGTCCGTTTGGATGAGAAAGGTAGCTGAGGAGGAGAAGGAGCAGCATTATCATCATCAACACCATCATCATCATCATCGTCATCAACACCATCATCATCATCATCAACACCATCATCATCATCATCGTCATCAACACCATCATCATCATCAACATCATCATCATCATCATGATCTAATGAATGATGACCTCGTGCTAATCGTGCGTCTCGTGTCCGCCGACTCTCACATCACCATTTCTACATGTTAAGTCTCGTATATATTAGGAAGTTTACTGTGTATTTTACCGAATATTTTACCCTATTTTTTGGAGAACGTGCAGATGGAAGGACCGTTTTGTGGTAAGCATTCTGCTGACAAAGCACTGAATTGATCAAAAACACACACCATAGTTTTAAGCAATAGATTAGAATTAACACCATCGTTGGTAATAAAGCACTAAAATTATAAAACATCAGTTAATGGTAAGAAAGCATACATTGATAAAGAAGATTTAAAAAAAATATTCCTATTACTAAAAGTTCTCTGGGGAACTTTGAGTAATCATCAAAAAATATCTATTCAACATAATAAAAGCCAAAATTATTATTATTATTATTATTATTATTATTATTATTATTATTATTATTATTATTATTATTGTTGTTGTTGTTGTTGTTATTAAAATTACATTATTCATATATTATATTATAAATATGATGATGGTAACAGACATTTATAACAACAGACTTTATAACTCTAACTTTCAACATTATTTCACTGAAGATTTTCACTTTTCAGAGTGGCCCTGTGTTATGATGTAACAATAAAACACTTTGACTTTGACTGGTTTAAATATACATAAATACACTTTACATACATATAAAGACACACATTTTGTGTTCAAATCACAATTTTACAATAATGTCATCCAGTGTTTGACTGTCTGACTACACATTCAAGTTACTTTTTAAACTCCTGTAATATTAAAGTGACATTTTATTAATTTGCTGAGTTTGATTTTATTCTATTTATCTGTTAGTTTGCATTAATACCTAACTTCCCCTAATTGTCATTAATACATCTACATTGTTATACATTTCAAACAATTTAAATGATCCTGATACATGTATTTTATATTAATATATGTGAATCAATTTTCAATGCATTAGGCTCTTAAATATTTTCACATTTTATCTCCACTTTCGTAAGACCAGAATATATTACAGCTGATGTTTTCCAGGTTTGCAAAAATAATTATTTAATTATTATGATATTATTTATATATTACATTGATTTATTTGCTAAATAGGAACAATGAGTATGAGTAAAGTTATAATAATTATATCCTGGCTCTTGGCAGCCCTAGAAGTTATGGTTAAGTATGTGGTGGAAAAAAGATTGTCCCTAAACCTTTAGATCCAAATTTCTCAACCCGTGCGTCAGGGTAGGGGTGGAATGCGGGCTGCACAACAAAAAGATCTCTATATTACATTATCGAGTGCTTAGAAGGTCACATTTGTTGATATATAGGGCCAATACCCATTGACCCGTCATGTTAACCCATCACATGAACCCATCATCACTCATTTTAATTTGTCCATTCAACTTCTGTGTGTATATCATCGCATGGTCAAACTCTACTGGATCCAAAAGTTCATATAGAAATACAATCTTAGGGCCCGAAGGGTTTAATAAAGGGTAGCAAGGGGTTAAGGGTATTTAAGGTTGAGGGTTAGTAAAAGGTGAGGGTTAGTAAAGTTTTAGGGTTAGTAAAGGGTTAGGGATTAGTAAATGGTTAGGGTTAGTAAAGGGTTAAAGCTTTGGGTTAGTAAAGGGTTAAGAGTAGTAAAGCATTAGGGTCAGTAAAGGGTAAAAGGTAGTAAAGTGTTGGGGTTGGTAAAGGGTTAAAGGTTTGGTTAGTAGAGGGTTAATCATGTTAATGGGTTAGGGTTAGTAAAGGGTTAAGGGATATTAGTCTGAGCTCTGATGAAGCTCTACTTGTTGATTTACTAGTTACTAGTTACTAGTTACTAGTAAAGGGTCGGCCTTAATGTGGTTCAGGGGGACTCTATGGCCAGGGACGGGGACTCTTACTGTGAAGGAGCCCTAGGCTGGTCGACCCAGAGGTGTGATCAGGTTGTGATCCTCATTATACAGGAAGTATAGTGATAAAAATGTTGGTGTTCATCACATCCTCTGCAGCAGGAAGCCCAAAGTGTGTTGAGCGCTCCGCTGTAGTAAGAGCGCAGGACTGGGTTGGGCGATCTCTTCGATGAACTGCTGCACTATTTTAAAACAAACATGCAACTCCGCCCTCCTTGCCCCGCCCGGGCTGAGGATCGCGTGCGAAGCGCTGGCCGCCACGGCGCGCTAGGGGAGATGACCTTCGTGATGCGAGGCCCGCACTGAGCATGCTCAGTAGCGCCGACGAGGTTTCGTGACAACACGAATAGTGGTTCACGCTAAGTCACTCCGAGTTAGGATCATCTCCTTCCGGTCCTCCCATTGGTTAGGCCAGGTATCCGCTTCCTACCAGCCACGCCCCCGATCACATCCCCAACCCATCCAGCGCCACCTCCCCCTTTTGCCCCATCTCTTCATCCACCTCCTCCGCCTCCTCCTCCTCTTCCTCCTCCTCCTCCTCCTCCTCATCCAAGGGCCTCCCAGAGCTCCACCAACCCAGCTCTCAATCCCTGGTCCTATCTCACATGTAGAGGAGGAGGAGAGGAGGAGGAGAGGGGCGGGTTTTGCTCTCCT
The DNA here is from genome assembly GCA_002895965.2 of Coryphaenoides rupestris. Taxonomy (NCBI): domain Eukaryota; kingdom Metazoa; phylum Chordata; class Actinopteri; order Gadiformes; family Macrouridae; genus Coryphaenoides; species Coryphaenoides rupestris. The sequence continues at coordinate 1,988 of PIJE02006907.1, read as the reverse complement.
GGTTCTCCTTCATTGAGGAGAACCTCCAGACAGAGACGTGTCCTCCACTCAGATCTTCAAGTTTCAACACGGAGAGAACGAATTGTAGTACGGAGTGGGGGATGGGGGTGGAGGAGGTGCTGGTGGAGGTGAGGCAGGAGGTGCTGGTGGAGGTGGGGGAGGAGGTGCCGGTGGAGGTGGGGGATGTTGGGGTGGGGGAGGAGGTGCCGGTGGAGGTGGGCGATGTTGGGGTGGGGGAGGATGTGCCAGTGGAGGTGGGGGAGGTTGGGGGGTGTTGGGCAGAGGAGGTGCTGTTGGAGGTGGGGAAGTAGCAGGAGGGTTTGGGGGTGACCACGTTGTGGGCGGGTGGACGCCTCCCACAGCCACAGACCCTCAGTATTCGCTCCTCTCATTACGAGAGTCTCCACCGTCAGCAAAGTCTGCTGAGGGGGCGCGTCCTGCAGAGCCAACCTTACTCTACAGCTCATTGGTTGAGCCTCAGCCAATCGGATCCCAAGTCAATGGCTTATTTACAATGTCAACACCGTTAGCGAACGTTACCGCTTTTCATCGAAGTAAAAACGGCTTGCGTTCAAACAAATCCCAAAGCCCCAAGTATGACGATATCAGTTAATCCATTGTAGAATTGGCCAAAAAACGGCACTTCCTGGTTTGTCACCACCTACACGCCTCGCTGGAGTTCCCTGATTGGCCGAGGGAATCTTGTTTGAAGTCAAGCATCGGGCTGGTTCCAGACTTGACCTCCAGACTAAACTGGAGGTCAGCTAGCAAGATTGAGGCTGGCTTGGTGAGGCTAAGGTGGTGGGATTTGGGGGGGTGGAGTTAGGGGGGTGGTAGAGCCTGGAGGTGGGGGAGGGGGAGGGGGGGGGCCTCCACATCACGGGACCTTTTGCACTTTTTACGCCGTCCTGTCGAGGCTCCCAGACATGCAACACTGAGCGCCTCACGTGTTTGTCTCGGGATGTGAACCGACACAACGCTAACTGGCTTCAGATGTATCGCTATGCTACGCTAATAGCATGCCCAGCACACACAAAACGCTAACACAATGCTCATGCTATAGCTCATATCAAACACAACACCGATGCGATTGTGACACAATGCTAACTCAGAGCCCCACAGAGCAAACGCAATGCGATGAGAGAGTTGAGGAAGTCCCGCAGCCATTTTGAGGAGGAGAGTGTCAGATATGATCTCCGTCAGCCTCGTATCCCGCCCCCACCCCTCCTATGGTTACATCAATATTTACTAAACCCAGGGCTTCCCCTGCAGTCCGGAAACATTACAACGAGGAAGACAGCCCAATCAAAATACACTTATCAACACACCCGCTCGGCCAATCAAAATACACTTATCAACACACCCGCTCGGCCAATCAAAATACACTTATCAAAACGATGGAGTTCGCTCAGTCTAAATATTCATGAATTGCACGCAGAAGGATTCACAAATGTTTAATTTAAATGACTCTCCACAAAAATATTTTTCAATATGCATACGAATATTTATTGTATTGTATATAAATGTACAAATTTACAAACAACTTATACATCCGCAAATATATGTTTTTAAAAGTATTAAAAGCCTTTATTCATCAAAAACATATGAGGACATTCATAATTGAAGACTGCACAGACGTAATGCTCCGTGATCACAGTAAATCGTACCCTCACATCTACCCTTACGTGATTGGATGAAACGGAAGGAGCCATCTGATTGGCTACAGATAATTCCATGTTGAAAGAAACACATTTGTGAACCGAGCCGTGGAAGGGGAGTCTCCCCAAACCCGCTGCTCCTCCACTAACTGCTCCTCCTCCTCCTCAACTTCGTGCCCCTCTCCTTCTCATCCTCCTCCTCCTCCACTAGCTGCTCCTCTCCTCTTGCTCCCCCTCCACTAGCTGCTCCTCTCCTCCTCCTCCACTAGCCACCCCTCTCCTCCTCCTTCTCCTTCTCCTCCTCCTCCTCCTCCTCCTCCTCCTCCTCCT
>PIJE02006904.1:0-13918 GCA_002895965.2 Coryphaenoides rupestris | reverse complement strand
GAGGAAAGTCAATGTATGTCAATTCTTAATGTCATGTCCAATAATATTTCACTTCATTTATGCCAAATTGTTTTCGCCGTCGGAATATCTTATCTTGCCCACATATTTGTATATTTAACTGTAATTTGCATATACGTTATTTTATCAATCTGTGGTTTTTGTACTGTATCGCTACGCAACCTGGCACAAGAATAAAGTTCTATTCTATTCTATTCTATTCTATTCTATTCTAAAACATAAGTCTTATCAGCTCACAGTTACTGGAGATGAACTCACCAGTGTTGTACCTCTACAGACCAGTTGGATCATCCTCTTTGTATCATAGGCATTGGCCTTTGGTTTTACAAAAATGTACTTTTTAGGAAACCAAAAAAGTAATACAACTGTCATGTATGAGCATTTTTTTGGTAGCTGGACAGAAATAGAGGCGGATGCAGACAGACAGACAGACAGACAGACAGACAGACAGATAGACAGACGGACAGACAGGCTACCTGGGTAGCAGCCTGTGTGTGGGCAGGGCTCCCAGCCTATGGTCTTTGCGTGCCTGTTCGTACAGCTCCTTCAGGAGGTGGGAGTGGAGCTGGGACGATTTACCTGAAGTACACAACAACAAAAAATAAACTATAGACGATAAACACAGTAGAACTACTAACACTATTACACAGAAGAAGTACACGCAGGGTGGCATCTTCTGTGTTACATTGCAAGATGGTGGTGAATGTTGGGAAAGTGAGTCTTTTATAGAGGAGAGGACTACAATCATGTGAAAGGGGTACATACCTGATATGGACATGAGCGCGTTGCTGATAGTGTACAGCCAGGTGCATCTCCCTGGATACAGCTGGGCAAGAGACACAGAGAGAGACATTGTAGGTGATCGTGTGGTGGACATAACGTGACATAACGTGACCATGAAATGACATAATGTAAAGTGACATAACATAACAACAACAGTCATCACAACATCAGAATCAGAATCAAAATGCAACATGTAATATGTAAAGTAATATAATATGATGCAATGCTCTGTAACATGAGATGTATATATTGTTTAATATGACGTTTTCTCGAGAATCGCTCATCCAAACACACTCACGCACACATACATACATACAGAGACTCCTCTAGTTCTGGTTGGATTAGATGATTATTATTAATGTCACGTTAAATCCTCACCAGCTCCATGGTGGCCTCTGAGCTTCGGAGGTTGAGGGTGTAAATCCCCTCCTCCGCCCCCAGGATCAGATGCTGATCTGTGGCCGGGAAAGAGAGAGAGAGGCCAGTGGTCCAGATGTAGCTACATACATACGTACATACATACATACATACATACATACATACATACATACATACATACATACATACATACATACATACATACATACATACATACATACATACATACATACATACATACATACATACATACATACATACATACAGTACATACATACATACATACATACATACATACATACATACATACATACAGTACATACATACATACATACATACATATACATACACACTTTGTTGCTGCATTGCTACACCAACGTCACGACATATTGGAGATGTCAACAGCAGAGCTGGGGATGAAAAGTACTATAACTTGTGCATTTCTCAACCGATTTCAATGAGTTGTTTTTATATTCATGGGTTTATGATCTACGTGGATTAAAAAAAGAAAAATAGTATAAAATAATAGTAGTATATAGTATATACTATATTGTTATAGTTATCGTTTGGTTTTTTTATCGGTGCTTTTTGTCCTTTTTATCCAGCTCCCTGTTGACTTGTATCCTGACAATCATGATATATTCAAATATTACTGCACTGTCAGCGATATATTGTTGTTTCACTCTATTTGGACGAATGTACTTATTGTACATCGCTTCGGACAAAAACATTTGCCAAATGCCTTAAATGTAAATGTACCTGTATGTGTTTACAGGCCAGTCCTGGCCCATCTATGTATACAGTATATGTCTTTGGTTACCGAGGTCCTCACGGAATGCGTGAGAGTGTACTACAGTCAGTAAGTCACTTCTTTAACCTTTGGTGCCAGGGTGTTCCCAGGCTGTGGAGCAGTTCACATGCAGAGGACAGCCGTGGAACACCTTCTTAAAGAACACCTGAGACACAGAGAGACAGACAGGAGGAGAGAGGAGAGAGGAGAGAGGAGAGAGGAGAGAGGGGGGGGAGGAGAGGGGAGGGAGAAGGAGGAGAGGAGAGAGGGAGAGAGGAGAGGGGAGAGGAGAGAGGAGAAAGTAGAGAGGAGGGGGGGAGAGGAGAAAGTAGAGAGGAGGGGAGAGGAGAGGAGAGGAGAGGTATTCAAACAGCTGGTTTAACAACAAGACACATGATGGCGTGAAGGAAGCACATGCTTACAGGGGGCTTCTTGGTGACCGGGCTGATGGATTCTGACATCTTCTGGAAGTGAAGTGACATAATCAAAAATGGACGGGTAAGACGGGAGTGATGAAGGACGCAGAGAGATGATGTCAATTTTTAAAAAGTACTTGCTTTACACGTGTATTATGTAAAGTATTATAATATTATGTCATTAATATTATTTTAATTATTATTTCTCAGTCCACCCATGCTAAGAATGTAACGCCCGTGTGGTATTGCACCATAAAAGCGTCAGCCTAAAGATACACATTATATTCATTCATCTTTGATTAAACTAAAGGTGTCACCCACCTTGGTTTTCTGCTTCCTCCTGTGAGGGTCTTTAGGAGGAAGTTCTGGAGGGACGGGGTCACCCTGGCTGCCTGTTAGAGGCACACACACACACACACACACACACACACACACACAGACATACACACACACACACACACACACACACACACACACACACACACACACACACACACACACACACACACACACACACACACACACACACACACACACACACACACACACACACACACACACACAGACATACAGACACATACGTAAACACACAGATAGTGTACAGCACTTATCCCCCCCATGTACAATGGAGGTGTCTCGTTAGTCACGACGTCTGGTATATCAGCGAATGGAGCGAGCACTCTCACGCAATAGACTGCTTATATATTCAGATTATAAATACAAAAAACAGCTTTGTCATGTTGTCCTGTTTATGTTATTATTGCTACAACACCCATGCGCTGTTTTTCCCGCTTGTAGATTTCTCTGTTACGCCATGAAACAGCTTTGTAAAACTTTTTATGTCTGTTACTTCTTTGGTTTGAAGATGAAATTATTCTTTTTTTGGATGTCTGAAAAATGTGATATCACATTAAGAGAATATAGGTCACTTTTAATGTTTGAGACATACATAGTTAAGCTTCATAATGTGAAAGGTCATGATGCAGCACTGTATACGCGCTCATAGTTGTACTGTATTGTAGGAGGCGGGAGTTCACATTAGCCAATAGTCTACTAAAGTTTTAAGACTTACAAGATAGATTGTAAGTTTGATTCATTTGATCATATTCGCACTATGTAAGCATATGTATGTATTGTAGAGTTAGTTCATTACATGCTATATGATACAGTAGTATACTGTATATATGTGTGTACTGCATGTGTATAGTACAGTACAGCATAGTATAGTATATAGTACATTCATTGTTTAATATAGCATAACACATAGCATAGTATAGTATAGTACTTTTCAACATCATGTGCAATATTCTCAATATCATGTGCAAAATTACTTTTCAATACTAATGGCAATTTTTCTATTCTAATTATATTTTTCTCTACAAAATGTATTTTACTTTTATTGTTATTCTATTAGGCTTATACGCTGTACATTTATTATTCTATTGTTTTTATTCTTATGTTGTGTATGTATCTTTGAGTAAGCTCTGGCAAGTATTTCCTCCGGGATGAATGGCGTTCTGTGTTATCTTAAACGCTACAGAGCGTGACTGACGCGCTACCTTAGCATGTGAGATACTGATAAGCTCTCCATTAACCTCTTGAGTTGCTTGTCGTACGCTGTTTTGGACCTGAGAGGAGGTAAGCTCACCAAGTGTTGAGGGAGCATATATCTTGTCGTAGTGTTTTTACTGATGGATTGTCCAAGTGTTGATGCAATGTATGGTTGTGTGGTGCAATGTGGTGCATTATGGTGATGGTACCCACTTGGTCGTGGTTTGTTGGCGATGGGTGGGCGGGGCACGGGGCGGGGCTGGGACCCGCTGGAGGTCCTGGCCAGGGGGGCGGGGGCGCGGAGGAAGGTGCGCTCATCCTCCCCGCCGCCTGTCATACTCTCATCGGAGCTGGTGCGCGCCTGGGGCTGCAGGCACACACACACACACATGTACGTCTTGGCATTATTAAGAGTACTTAGCATTAGTAAGAATCAGTGCATTGTGAGCTCGCAGTGGCACCGAGGCCGACCACACACACTCAGCTCCGTCTTGGCATTCTATTCTATAGCTCTTAGTCTACTTTGGCCTATAGGCGATTGTCGATACGAATTGTGAAAGAGCTGAGTTTCTTATGCTAGGGTTGTGTATGGAGAGGCGCGAGACATGGTAATGCGAGCTTGATTGGCCAGTGTCTGACTCCAGCTGTATGTAGTGGCGAGGCGAACTCTTACTGTGCCATAGTTTAAGAACTCGTGGTGGCCTTTTGTAATTTTGAGGCGTTTCTCATCAGTGGGGACGTGGGCTTGAACCGGGCACTAGTTGGGTCAACATACTACTGAGCGCTTAACCACGAGATCGCATATATCGTCATCCTTTCGCTGTCTAAAACAAAGCTATCCCTCCTTCTCGTCAACTTGCTTCTGTTTCTGGCTCAATAGAAGCGCCTTCCGTGGCTCAGACCACAGCCATAAATTCCTGTGTTCACATCTAGCAAATGGCAGCTACCGAGCGTCTCACGCGTGACTCGGCTTTCACCCTCTCAGGCACAGGCCTACAGACGGGGCACGGCGAGCTGTCACCTCCAATGGGTCGAGGCCTTGGCGTTCGCGGGTCGCTGGTCTGTCAAGACGTCGGACGAAGAACACATCTTAATGAAACAATGATTCTGATTGGAGCATCTGTGTTGACAGTGAACGTTCCAATCTAATCTGATTGGATGTGCTGTGTTGTGGGCCGGTGTTTGATGATTACCTGCGGGCATACAGCGTGGGGCTAGGCAGGACAGAGAGAGAGACAGAGACAGAGAGAGACAGAGAGACAGAGAGAGACAGATAGAGACAGAGAGAGGACTAGCTTAACCTCAGTGTTGACAAGAGACAGACAGAGAGACAGAGGCTGAGACAGAGGGTGAGACAGCCAGGACTGGATAAAGTACAGATACAGGTCACGATGGAGGCATAGAAAAAAGCGGGAGGGTTAGTCAAGTCAGGGAGAATAGAGGGGGACGAGGACGGGGGGATACATGCGTGTGAGTCGCTACGTAGTTGCTGGTTGGAAATGGACTGTTGCATGAATCACAGCCAATTCCATCTATACGCACGTCACCCCTTTGTTCTGCTGTATAACCAGGATGCTGGTCGGGTTTCTTCTGTCTCCTCTCGTTCTGCTCGCCTGGTCCTTCCTTTGTCTCTAATATGTCTAAGACCCTCTTCTCGTCTGCGTGGCCTTTGTTAGCAAGTTCACCTCATGTTGACCATGATGCAAACGTGGGAAATCGTCACAATTTTACGTAGCAAAACGACAAATTGTTCCAAGTTGTTGTGAAATCTGTATGCGAAAGCATGGATAACTTTTAGACGTATAAAAAATAGCTTTTTACAAAATGGGGATTTAATAAAGATGTGTGTTGGTAGTACACTCACGCAGCGATATCATCATAGTCATCATCTGACTGCATGTCCACGTCCCTGAGAGAGACCAAGCACTTTGGCGGTCGTTGCGGCGATACTTCAATGATAAATGAGATCGTTTTAATTCGCGGACTGAACAAGCTGGCAACGGGGCCGGGGCCCCTGCGCATCTCACTGGCCGTTGAGAGAGAGGAGGGGGGAGGGAGAGGCGGAGGAGGGGGACGAGGAGGAGGAGAAAGGAGGAGGGAGGGAGGAGGGGGAGAGGAGGAGGGGGGGTAGGGAGAGAGAGAGAGAGGGAGAGAGGAGGGAGAGAGAGAGAGAGAGGGAGAGAGAGAGGAGAGAGAGGAGAGAGGGAGAGGAGAGAGGAGAGAGAGGGAGAGAGAGAGAGAGGAGGGAGAGAGGGGAGGAGAAGAGAGAGAGGAGGGAGAGAGAGAGAGAGAGACAGAGAGAGAGCGCGAGAGAGGGAGAGAGAGAGAGGACAGAGGAGAGAGAGAGGTCCTACTACTGGTGGACGCAGGCTTACCTTCCCCCTTGCGTACATCTCTCATTTATATAAGAGGACAAGGGATTAGTGGTGGAGGCAGGTGGAACCAGGGAAATGGGAAAAAAGGTAGCAGAGCAGATGGTAGAGGATGTAGGTGTGTGTGAGGTGAGGAAGAGAGAGAGAGAGAGACAAACAAAGAGGGAGAAGGGAGAGAGAGAGAGAGAGAGAGAGAGAGAGAGAGAGAGAGAGACAAGAGAGAGAGAGAGAGAGAGGGGGGAGAGAGAGAGAGAGAGAGAGAGAGGAGAGAGAGAGGAAGAGACAGATAGAGAGAGTAGATAGAGGTGAGGTACGAACAACACTCATTTGCTAGTGATTGACTGAGAGAGTATAAGAAGTGCTCACGTTCCATCACATGTTTCTAGTATCTCTCTTTCTGACTACTAATGCACACATTTATTTCTTTTTATGGGAGCGATTTGATCCGCTGGTCGGCTCTGAGTTAGACTTACTGGTGCTACATGAAATGTAGGGAGTTTATGTTTGTGGGTGGTCCTTGAGTTAACCTCTCACAAGGTCTCCTCTCTCATCACAAATGACCCTAAAGCGGGATTCCCCTGCAGTTATAGTTTTACTAATTCATGGCAACATTTCAAAGTGCTATGTCTAAATCGGAGAGGAGATGCCCTCGGGGTCGAGTCCTAACAGCACGTGGTAGTATGATTCTCTCTAGATAGGAAGCCGAGATATCTATATTTCTTTGTATGTTCGTCTACGTCTAGTGTGAGGACCATGAGCTCAGATTACCAGCCGAGTGGATCTACCGCTCCGTGTGGTTGGGAGATATCTGCCATCTAGTACGCACGTCTCACTTAAGTGCTAGGTGGAGGCAACTGCCGGACCACATGGTCGCTAATCCGTAACTCTGTGATGTCCACTCCCGTTCTGCGGGTTATGCCACCGAGGGTTTTTTAATTCTGGCTGCCGATTTTCACAAGTCGAGTACGCTATATGGCTATTGCCCAGATCGACCCAACACATTGGAACAACCATCTGAAAGGGCACCTTCGTGACGCCGCCGATCCAAACACCAACGATACAAACGGGGAGCAAGAGATGATACGAAGCGTCGATGAGCATACAAGCTGGAATTATGAAGTGTGCTTAGAAATAATCTCTTGTGCGTATCTTCGTCCACTCTGTCTGTCTCTCTCTATGTCCTGTCTGCTCTCTGTCTCTCTCTCATCTCTCTCTGTCTCTCTCTCTCTCCCTTCTCTCTCTCCCTCTCTCTACCTCTCCCTCTCTCTCTCTTTCTACCTCTCTCTCTCACTCTGTCTCTCTCTCTCTCTCTACCTCTCTCTGTCTCTTCTCGCATTTTAGCATCATATTCTTAAGCGGCGCTTATCGTGTTAAATCCTACCTTGCAAGGCCTTTAATTCAACCTTGACCTTCTAATATCTGCAAAATTAATATTACCGTGAGATAGTCACATGTATAATCTGTTATGTACTGGCTACATGGGTAACACAATACGCGAATAACCGCACATTTAACTATCAATTAAATCTTGTTATCGTAAAAACAAAATCTAATATTGAATTCAACATCAGGGACCAGAAGTATTCATGGTATGATGAGTAAAACCAGCCAACATTTCTTTATTAATATGAATATAGTTTAACTGTATAGTTAATCTACCCCGTCAATAACATGTGTATTAACAGGGGCTCTAACTCATGTGTTCCGCATACGTACCACTGCTGCTAGAGTCGGTCCGCTCAGCCTGGTTGTGTCTGTTAATGGACTGGATCCTTCATATGACCAGCGAAATCATATGGAGTCCACTCACTCTCTCCCCTTCTCCCTCTCTCTCTCTTCTCCTCCTCACCTCTGCCCTCTCTCAATCACTCTCTCTCTCTCTGCTCTCTCTCTCTCTCTCTCTCTCTCTCTCTCTCTCTCTCTCTCTCTCTCTCTCTCTCTCTCTCTCTCTCTCTCTCTCTCTCTCTCTCTTCTCCTACCTCTCTACTCTCCACTTCCACCCTGTCTCTCTCTCCCTGTTGACCAGGGAGTCTGCTACCTGTCTGGGTAGGTGGGGGTGGGGGTTGGGGAGGTCTATCCTATATCTGATTGCAGCTTATGTTTGGAGCGGGGAGGGGGTTATGATCACAACGGTGGCTTAACCCCCCCCCCAGTTAACCAGCTATCCTGACGACACACCCTGACTTGTCTGTCTGCCTGTCTCTGTCTGTCAGTCAGTCTTTCACTCTGTCTGTTCTTTAATCTGTCCTGTCTCCTCTGCTACTGTCTTCTGTCTGTCTTTGTCTGTCTCTCAGTGAGTCAGTCAGTCTGTCTGTCTGTCTGTCTGTCTTTTCCATCTCTCTCACACATTTATTCTGTATTCTGGTTAATAATTTGAATTTGAAACCTAGAGATTGAGAGAGAGAGTGAGAGAGAGAGAAAGAGAGCGAAAGAGAGAGAAGAAGAGAGAGCGAGAGAGATAGAAAGAAAGAGAGAACAAACAAGACAGGGACAATGATGAGGGAGAGAATGAGCGAGGGACATAGAGTTAGCACTGTGGTATGGTGGTGGTGGTGGTTGTGGTGACGGAGGGGGGTGGGGGTGGGGGGTGGCGGGGGGTCACCTCCATGTCCTCGTCCTCTCACTGTCCCACTACTGGTTGTTTGTGGGAGGCGGGTCGAGAACAATGATAGGCAGCTCTTCGCGGGGTGTCGGAGCACAATAGTATCTCATGCAGCTCACAGGAGAGTACAGTTCTGCGTCTTCAGAGCGGCCCTTGCTGGATAGTCATTCCTACCGAATACACGTTGATTGTCATTGACTGATGGTGGATGGTGTTAGGAGGGTACCGGATTTAATGTTGTTATTAATGTCTATACAGATCTGCCTGCATCGTTCCCCTACACCGGACTAAAGCGAGTGGTATGTTTATGCTGGGATGTTGTACTGCTTTTCACGAGTGCATGCCTTTGTTGTAACCCTGATATCGCGGACTGTTACCTTACCGGCAGTTGTACTTCCTGCTTTGTCTGTGTGGGGGGTTTTTTTCATGTGCCTTTTTGACCCTGCTTACCCGCAGTTACTTCCTGCTGTCTGTTGTCCATATTTTCTGCCAGTTTCTCGTTTGGTAATTATCATTAAGCCTATTAATAGCCTGTTCTGTTAGCCCCAATTTGTCAGATCCTTGTCGTACGTCGCTTGTCGTGTATTGTCGCGTTCAGTAGTATTAGTAATAGTTTTTGTCTAGTTGTAATTATCATGACCTGCCTGCCTAAGTGGGCGTAAACTCATGATAAATCATCCTGTTGCCTGCGGTTGTGTCCTCACCACACCACCAACGCTGACGGGTATGCACCATTTTGCAGGGACTTGTGTATTGTATATAAACCCTGCCTCATTACAGAGGGCGGTACTCTGGTCTGCATGATGCGTCGGTCCTACACTATACACCCCCGCCCTGGTCTCCACCTTGGTCTCCACCCTGACCTCCGCGATCCTGAAGACTCACCGACAGCATCTTGGAGGCACTGGGTCTCTTCTTGGGGTTCCTCACCAGCAAGGCCTTCACAAAGCTATAGAACGCAGAGGACCTGGGAGAGAGACATAGAGAGAGACATGTAGAGAGAGAGAGTCATAGAACATTGCTAGCATGTTTCCCGTGCTGTCTCCTTGGTTCTTGTGGGGCTGTGTCTGCAGCTCGCTCACCATTTGGACTTGTCCTTGAGTTTGGGAGGCTGGTAGCCACTCTTAGACATGAGGAACAGAACCCTGGGTGGAGGACAGACCTGTTAGTGAGAGGGCCCTGTGTGTGTGTATGTGTGTGTATGTGTGTGTGTGTGTGTGCGTGTGTTCGACTGGTCATGTGTGTGTACATAGAATTTATATAGGTTAATGTATTCTGCATACATTCTTGTGTGTGTGTGTGTGTGTGTGTGTGTGTGTGTGTGTGTGTGTGTGTGTGTGATTGTGTGTTCAGTAGTGTGTGCGTTTGTTTGTTTGTTTGTGTGTGGGTGTTGACTATGTGTGTGTGTGTGTGTGTGTGTGTGTGTGTGTGTGTGTGTGTGTGTGTGTGTGGGCGGTTGTGTGTGTGTGTGTGTTGTATGTGTGTGCGTCGTGGTGTGTGTGTTGACTATAAGTGTGTGTGTGTGTGTGTGTGTGTGTGTGTGTGTGTGTGTGTGTGTGTGTGTGCCTACCGTAGTGGGTGTACGTTGAACAATGGGGGCTGCAGCTCCACCAGCTCTATGGCGGTGATGCCCACCGACCAGATGTCACACAGCTCATTGTAGCCCCCCTTGATCTCCACCGCCGCCACCTCCGGCGCCATCCTGTGGCCGGGCAGACCATTGACAATCTATGCATGTATGCCTAGTAAAGTTTGGCCATAAAGTTGTCCACCAAATGGCATATATATATATTTATAAATGGCAGAACTGCTAATTGGGTCACAATTGGTCACTAACCATATACGTAGTAGCCTACTACACAGGTATCAACCAGTTGTAAAATCACTTTAATTGAATTTGTTAATTAAGTTCATAGCTTAGAACCACAACTAAAGAAGATTTTACCGGAGGCAAATTGGACTCTTACAAGCCCACCGATCTTGGAGTTAAAAATGCCCTCATCAAGTATACACATTAAACATTATGATAGCTTTTGACTCATAGGTCATAACGTAGTTAAATAGGTGGGGTTTTTTTAGCTGTTGACCTCACCAATATGGCGTCCCGATGAAGGACATCCTCCGGGACAGAGTCGCTGTGATCTGGGCGGAGATCCCGAAGTCAGCTAGACAGCGATGATGAATTATAGTAAGATAAGACTGATGTTATGACTGTAGCGTCAGACAGATACACATTCTGCTTTCAAATACTCTTATAACAGACAGGCCAAACATAAGATCTTGCATGCCAAAAATTCGCTTTAGATTAACTTGTTGTTTTCCGTTTTGACTAGAAAGCATATTACCTAGCTTCACCTCTCCGTGATCGTTCAGGAGGATGTTGGCGCCCTGAAAAATAATAATGGAGGAAAGTTATAAGAATTCACGGACCAAATCTTGACAGTATTTAGGCCTATTTTTACTTTCATGTTTTAACTTACTTCCACTCGCTAACCAGGGTGGCGTCAAGAACAATATCGAACATGATTTCAGAATTAAAGCAAAAGAATAAAATAACAGAAAAAATATTTATGTATATAGGGACATATTTCAGAATATAAGAAAATATTTCAGCATAAGCACTCCCTCATTCATTTATTTATTTATTTATTTATTGTGTTTGTTTATTTGTTTGTTTGTTTATTTGTTTGTTTGTTTATTTATTTGTTTGTTTGTTTATTTGTTGTATTTGTTTATTTGTTTATTTGACAGGGACAATGGACTGCTTCTTAGCTGTACCAGAGTTAGCTAAAAGCTCATTTGCATCTGTATTCCCTTTCTACATTTCAACAAGGAAAGCGTTGACCTTGATGTCCCGGTGTATTTTCTTCTGTCCGTGAAGGTAGTCCAGACCCTGATAAACAACAACAACAACAACAACAGCATCACAAACATGTAAACACCATGTAGACATAAAGATGGCGGGAGACTCAACGGTGGAGAAGCATGAGTAGAGAGAGGTCTCACCTGCAACATCTCCCTGCAGATGTAGGCTGTCTGAGGCTCTGTCATAGGACCAGTCACTGAGAGAGAGAGAGAGAGAGAGAGAGAGAGAGAGAGCGACAGAGAGAGAGAGATGGAGTGAAAAAGAGAGATGGAAAGATGGGGAGAGACAAAGAAAGAGAGGGAGAGACAAAGAAAGAGAGAGATAAATAGAATATACAATTATTGAGGACAGAGGGAGCAGAGTTCATCTCTTCAATTAATGAATCTCTTACAGTCAGAGAGTACTGTTTGGTAAATACGGACACAATCGCTCATGCATTTTAAGTCACAGACCTAAATTAACACACACACACACACACACACACCCACACACACCATGGTAGATGTCCTGAAGGGAACCCCCGCCACAGAACTCCATGCAAATCCACAGCTTGGTGGCCCTGCAGACAGACAGACAGACAGACAGACAGACAGACAGCAGGTCAGTGAGACAGGTGAGGTGAGTGACAGCTGGGCCTGATGCCGCCGCCCACTCCAGCCGACCGAGCAAACACGTGTTAAGAGCAGTTAGTCAGACTAGTCGGTTAGAGGCAGCCATTCATGAGTACTCGCAGTTCAAAGTATGACAGGAAACACGAAGTGACCGCAGAGCTGCCATCTCCGAAATGTAAGACGGAAAATGTTGCCTCATTTAAATATTTTGATTTCCTGCATAACGTAATAACAAAAAAATAAATCAAAATTTCAATTATGGCGAGTGGTGACTTGATTTAGGCAACTTTCTGACAAACAAAAATAAAAAAAAGAAAGAGAGAGGGAGACAGAGAGGGAGGCAGGCAGACAGAGAGGGAGACAGGTAGACAGAGAGGGAGACAGGCAGACAGAGAGGGAGACAGGCAGACAGAGAGAGAGGCAGGCAGACAGAGAGGGAGACAGGCAGACAGAGAGGGAGACAGGCAGACAGAGAGGGAGGCAGGCAGACAGAGAGGGAGACAGGCAGACAGAGAGGGACAGGCAGACAGAGAGGGAGACAGGCAGACAGAGAGGGTGTGTGTGTGTGTGTGTGTGTGTGTGTGTGTGTGTGTGTGTGTGGTGTGTCAGAGTTGTGCAAGCGCTCCGGCGAGCTGGCAGCTATGAAGGTGATCGCCATGGAACCAGGTGAGAGGAACCATCGACTCCACCGATAGGATGACGCCCGGAACCATCGCTGTCTCTCTGCCTCTCACTCATATCTGCCTGTCTCCCTCTCTGTCTGTCTCTCTGTCTGCCTGTTACCCTCTCGGTCTGTCTGTCTGCCTGTCTGCCTGTATGTCTGCCTGTCTGCCTGTCTCTCTGCCTGTTACCCTCTCTGTCTGTCTGTCTGCCTGTCTCCCTCACTGTCTGTCTCCCTCTCTGTCTGTCTGTCTGTCTCCCTCTCTTTCTACCTGTCTTCCTCTCTCTCTCTTCCTGTCTCCCTCTCTCTCTCTGCCTGTCTTCCTCTCTTTCTGTCTTCTCTCTCTTCTCTCTCTGCCTGTTTCCCTCTCTGTCTGTCTGTCTGCCTGCCTGTCTGTCTGCCTGTCTCCCTTTCGGCCTGCTTGTCTGCCTGCCTGTCTGTCTCTTACAGAGGAGGACTTCTCTATCATCCAGCAGGAGATAGTCATCGTGAAGAGCTGCAAACACAAAAACATTGTCGCCTACTACGGCAGCTACATCTGGTGAGCTCTCTCTGTCTCTCTCTCTCTCTCTCTCTCTCTCTCTGTGTCTCTCTCTCTCTCTCTGTCTCTCGCTCTGTTGCTCTCTCATCCTTGTTATCCTCCTGACAGAGAATTGGATGACACAGTAAGCAAAGGGGCCTCCTCACCCCCACCTGCTCCTTAACGACACGTATCTGAATTCACGTCAGTTTGGATGCTAGCACCTGCTAAAGCTAAATGACCAGAGAGTAAAATGATGCGATTTATTTCTTCGTCTGCATCCACTTGTCTCCCTCTCTGTCTGCCTGTCTCCCTCTCTGTCTGCCTGTATCCCTCTCTGTCTGCCTCTC
>PIJE02006903.1:7500-13922 GCA_002895965.2 Coryphaenoides rupestris | reverse complement strand
ACAGTGGACCGATTACAGTGGACCAATTACTACAGTGGACCAATTACTACAGTGGACCAATTACAACAGTGGACCAATTACAGTGGACCAATTACTACAGTGGACCAATTACTACAGTGGACCAATTACAACAGTGGACCAATTACAGTGGACCAATTACTACAGTGGACCAATTACAACAGTGGACCAATTACAGTGGACCAATTACTACAGCCACCGCTACACAGCGACCACCGTGCACCTGGGGTTCAGCTAACCTCTGCACACATGTCACACCGCTCTGCATCTCTGTCCACTAGCAGCAGGCCACAAGGTCAGGTCACAGGATGTGCACCCACCAACGCCAACTCTCTCTTCTGTCCCTACCCACCCACTGAGGTGCGGTAACAAGTGGAGTCTAGCACTGCCTTCACTGCAAGGAACTAATTCACAATGTTTGCTTCGTGATATCGATTGAGTTGAAGCGAGAACATGTCTTACTTTGGACGATAAACTCACTGCTCGGTACTTGACGACCACAACAGAACTGCTAACCTTGTGTTCTGATTTCTATAGCTAGTCTGTCCAGTTGTTCATTACAAACTGGGTTGGAGATGTATTCTGAGGAGTTGCTCTGATGACTGTATACTTTCGGAGTCATCATCCGTACCTGCATGTCGCTTTGGAGAAAGGCATCTGCCAAATAACTACAATACAATACATACAATTGTGGTCATGTTTCCTTATGGACAAGGCAAGTGTGTACGCAGCAACATTAAGGTTAGTGAGGTTAAGGTTCAGTGAGTAATCTCCTCCTCTTGCGATATCTGTCTGCCACTGTCAAGTCGCCGTCGCTACGTGAAACAACAACAGCAACAACAACAACCTCCAAGTTAGTGAACTATGCACTGAAAACATATTTTATTGTTTTATTCTGTGTTTTCATTTGCAGGGATTTCTAGCCATTTTGAGGGCTCGTTGTATTTGATGAAAGCTAGGTTTCAAATGGAGACAGGTTCAACGACCCACACACACACACACAACACACACACACACACACACACACACACACACACACACACACACACACACACACAGAACCACACACACAGGGACACACAGAACCACACACACAGGGACACACAGAACCACACACACAGGGACACACAGAACCACACACACAGGGACACACAGAACCACACACACAGGGACACACAGAACCACACACACAGGGACACACAGAACCACACACACAGGGACACACAGAACCACACACACAGGGACATTCAGAATCACACACACAGGGACATACAGAACCACAAACCATTTACATTACATTTAAATGTACATTTAGGGCATTTGGCAGAGGCTTTTATCCAAAGCGACTTACAAAGAGTACATTTGTTGAAGGAGACAGCAATATATCACTGTGGTACATAAAGATAAGAATAGAGCAGGTTTCAAGCATTCATAGTTATGAGGTTAATAGAACGAGTTTCATAATTGCTAGGTTGCCTGCATAATAGCTGAGATAAGAGCAGACGTGACATTCTGAGTGCAGTACCAACATCTAAGAACATACAATATGCTAAACAATGCTAAGTACTATTAATAATGCCAAGACGTACAAACACACAAGTTAGCGCTCGGAACCAGACATCACACACAGGGACATACAGAACCACACACACAGAACCATAAACACAGTACCATGCATACAGAACCACACACACACACACACACACACAAGAACACACAAACCACACACACACAAACCCACACACACACCACACACACACACACACACACCACAGAACCACACACACACAGAACACAGAACCACACACAGAACCACAACAACATACAGAAACTGACAGTGGTGTAGGCTTGTGAGGATGCCATCTACCTGACATGCCGACCACCGCCGTGAACCACTCGCCACGCTCCCCCCCCCCCCCACCCCCTCCCCCCCCCCCCCCCCCCCCCCCCCCCCCCCCCCCCCCCCCCCCCACCCCCCCCCCCCCCCACTGACGCACAGAGGAGGGGTCTGCCCATGACATCAATCACAAGCGCAGCCAATGGGACGCAGAGGAGAGGAGGGTATCGGCCAATAGGACGCGGAGGGGGGACAGGGGTATTGGCCAATAGGGATCTGTGCTGTGTTTCTCTTTGGAGTTGATTCTTACTCGTCACAGCTGTGGAAAAAAACGAAGCGTGAGTTAGGAACATTTGAATTGGGTTTGTACGCCTGTGTTGCTCGATGTGTGAAAAGCGTGTTTGACGACCGAATGCACAGTTATCTGCAGCACGTAGATGTTACACGTAATTACAGTGGACCAATTACACAGTGGACCAATTACTACAGTGGACCAATTACAACAGTGGACCAATTACAGTGGACCAATTACTACATTGGACCAATTACTACAGTGGAGCAATTACTACAGTGGACCAATTACTACAGTGGACCAATTACAACAGTGGACCAATTACAGTGGACCAATTACAGTGGACCAATTACTACATTGGACCAATTACTACAGTGGACCAATTACAACAGTGGACCAATTACAGTGGACCAATTACAATGGGACCAATTACTACAGTGGACCAATTACTACAGTGGACCAATTACTACAGTGGACCAATTACAACAGTGGACCAATTACAGTGGACCAATTACTACAGTGGACCAATTACAACAGTGGACCAATTACAGTGGACCAATTACTACAGTGGACCAATTACTACAGTGGGCCAATTACTACAGTGGGCCAATTACAGTGAAGGAAAGCAATGAAGGTAATTAAGGAGCAGGCTGGGGGGCACAATTATACTCACGTGTAAATTGTGAAGTGACAATAAAAATACTTGAAACTTGAAACTTGAAACAATGTGCAACCCAATATCTTAATATTGACAACAAAAATGATATAACTTTTATTGTGTTCAATTGTCCTGCTTCATATTCAGGATGTTAGAGTGAAGGCAGTTGATGCTGTTGCCAGGCTGGTCTCACCCGTGTAAACCGTCCAGAACTCCATCTGAATGACCACAACAGACAGGAACATTAATTCATACGGTTCATAGTGTTACTCACCACTACCACTACTACGAATCACTTAGTAAACTACTACTATTCCCTGAGTAAACTACTACTAATCCCTGAGTGAACTACCACTAACAGGACATTGTAAGGTAAAGTGTGACCGACGGTGGGATGGGTCTTCCTCACCGTAGCCTCCTTGGTGGTGAAGATCTCTCGAGCCTCCTCAAAGTCGCAGGTTTCCTCCATACACTCGCGCTCCTTGGAGGCCGGCTTCAGCTCCTCCAGGAAGCTGTTGGCCCGTTTGGACCGCAGAACAGAGTGGGCTTCAGGGCCGCTGGAGAACACTGGGAGAACCATGCAGAACCACACACACACACACACACACACACACACACACACACACACACACACACACACACACACACACACACACACACACACACACACACACACACACACACACAGGGACACACAGAACCACACACACAGGGACACACAGAACCACACACACAGGGACACACAGAACCACACACACAGGGACACACAGAACCACACACACAGGGACATTCAGAATCACACACACAGGGACATACAGAACCACAAACCATTTACATTACATTTAAATGTACATTTAGGGCATTTGGCAGATTCTTATCCAAAGCGACTTACAAAGAGTACATTTGTTGAAGGAGACAGCAATATATCACTGTGGTACATAAAGATAAGAATAGAGCAGGTTTCAAGCATTTATAGTTACAAGGTTAATAGAACGAGTTTCATAATTGCTAGGTTGTCTGCATAATATCTGAGATAAGAGCAGAAGTACCATTCTGAGTGCAGTACCAACATCTAAGAACATACAATATGATAAACAATGCTAAGTACTGTTAATAATGCCAAGACGTACAAACACACAAGTTAGCGCTCGGAACCAGACATCACACACAGGGACATACAGAACCACACACACAGAACCATAAACACAGTACCATGCATACAGAACCACACACACACACACACACACACACAAGAACACACAGAACCACACACACCACACACACACACACACACACACACACACACACACACAGAACCACACACAGAACCACACATACAGAAACTGACAGTGGTGTAGGCTTGTGAGGATGCCATCTACCTGACATGCCGACCACCGCCGTGAACCACATCGCCACGGCCACTGACGCACAGAGGAGGGGTCTGCCCATGACATCAATCACAAGCGCAGCCAATGGGACGCAGAGGAGAGGAGGGTATCGGCCAATAGGACGCGGAGGGGGGACAGGGGTATTGGCCAATAGGGATCTGTGCTGTGTTTCTCTTTGGAGTTGATTCTTACTCGTCACAGCTGTGGAAAAAAACGAAGCGTGAGTTAGGAACATTTGAATTGGGTTTGTACGCCTGTGTTGCTCGATGTGTGAAAAGCGTGTTTGACGACCGAATGCACAGTTATCTGCAGCACGTAGATGTTACACGTAACAGTGACAAGTCACAACACTGACGCCAGATAGAACTGTCAAGTACACGGAGGTCTAGTTCAATGTAACAACACAACAAAAACAAAGAACCAAGGTCTTATGCACGGCGAAACGTCCATCATTGGTTACTAATAATGGAGCAGGCCACCTCAGGGCGCTCTCCGGAACACAGCCACAAGTCCGTGCCACTGGCCACTGGCCACTGACCACTGACCACTGACCTTCGACCCTCAGGTCGAGTGGAGGTTAACCCTTCATCGACGGAGGCCGACCAGAGCGAGGCCCTGGAGATGGGAGGTGAGCGGAGATGTGGAAGGAGGAAGGGTTTTAAGAAGCACTTGTGTGTCTGCGCTACTTACGTGTGTCGCGGTGGTGGACGGCTAGTGTTCAAGTTGTTCTGTTGTTAATAACTAAACCACCGCGTGTTTACTGAGGGTCCAGAGACTAACCACCGTGTGTTTACTGAGAGACCGTCTGCCAACCGGTTGCTCAGACACACACACACACACACACACACACACACCACACACCACACACACACACACACAACACACACACACACACACACACACACACACACACACACACACACATTGTCTATACATGAGACAGGCAGCAGCAGCTCAGGAGTTAAGAGCGTTGTCTGGCACAGGAAGGTTGCTGGTTCGATCCCCGGGCTCCTCCCCCTCCTAGCTAAGTGTGGAGGTGTCCCCTGAGCAAGACACCACCTAACCCTAACTGCTCCTGACGTGTTGGTTGTTACCTTGCATGGTTGACATTCACCCAATACACCGATGGCTGTCGGTGTATGAATAAAGCTGTAAAGCTTTATAAAATGCAATCCATTTACCATTTACCATTACACACACACTGCACTGCTTCTTCAGCGGAGACAATGAAGGCGGGACCAGTGTGCAGGTGAGTCCCAGGTGAACGCTGGTGTGAGCAAGCGATGGAAACCGGGACAGGTATCAGGGTCAACCATTGTCCCCCTGTTGTGCGAGGCTCGTTCTCCGAGCTCGGGTTGCGTTTGCGACCCACTTGAGTTCCGATTTGTCCTACAAAAAAAAATGTGCCGGCGGATAATACAATACGACCCTTCTCGGGTTCCCGGGGCGCCCCGCCCTGGTAAAGGCGCTCACACAGCAGGGGTGCCACAGGGAGACAAGGCCCGGGTCAGGGAACCGCTGGGTGCTATTCTTCTGCATGTTCCAGAAGCCCTGGGCTGCTGTTGCTTTGGGATAGTTTGTTTTTGTTTTTACGAGAAGTTGTCATTTTTCATAAGGTGAAGACGTCAGCATCATCCGTTGACCCCTAACTCTCAACATCGACCTTAACCATAAACCTCTACCTTGGCCTTTATCTCCACCTCCACCCTAATCTCTACCTGTCAGGGTGGGTAACACGTTTAGGACACAAATGTAGACAACGGGATGATTTACAGTGGGTTTACTTAAAAAAAAAAAATAATAATAACAAACAGGACAGGAGATAAACACAAAAACTCAAAACAGAATTCCACCGAATGCCACAATACACCACAAGGATTGGACACAGAGAACCCATACAAACACTAAACTTAAATAAAGATAGAACTAACCAGAGCAGACAGGTGATTGGGCAGAAGAAATGAGGGACAGGTGAAGACAATCACAAGGGCAGGAAAACACACAAGGCAGGAATTAAGAAGAGCAGACTACAAAATAAAACAGGAAAACAATGTATGATGGACAATGTAAGATACACACTAAAACACAAGAGAAGTGAAACGAGAAACAGGTGAACACAAAATGGCCGACAACAGACAAGGAAGCAAGGAAGGAAGCAAACGACAGGTGAGGGGCAGGGTCAAAAAGGCACATGAACAAAACAAAACACAAACGACCAGCAGTGGGAAC
>PIJE02006902.1:0-12500 GCA_002895965.2 Coryphaenoides rupestris | reverse complement strand
GAATTATGATAATTTAAATAGTAAGTAAATAATTATTATATCTCAATAATATAGAATATATGACTAGACTATATTATTCTTATTATCATAAATAATTAATAAAACATATTAATTGTATAATTAATTATATATCATACACAACACAAAGATGTGTGGTATTATGATTATAATTATTATAAATCTATACACGTATTTACACGGCGATGTCGACACTGTGTGAGTAATTAATTGTACGTTAGTTGGGAATAGAAGAAGCGAGGCTTATGGACTCTCTGTGGTGTCGTCACGGAGACAAAGGGGCTCTATTCCTGTTAAGCATGCGCCCAAATTTTCCCTGATGTTGTGTGTGTATGCTCCGCAGTTTGTTCGAATGTCAATATCACAGATCACTGGAAGAATCTCTGTAAGCGACCGCTAGGTTCCACACCTTCCATGTTCGTGGCATGGATAGATAAGCTATGTTCAACTGATACATACAGTGCACACTACTACTACTACTCAATATTCAACACTCTTAGCACAGATCACAATCACACAGCAACTATGCGAGGGCACTCCATCTGTAGAGTGACGTTGCGACATGTAGCACTTAGCGTGAGAAGAACATGCCTACATTCGATCGGTTAGTGCCTGAATCACCGTAGATGCGTACGACAGCAACACTTAGCACACACACCACACAACACACGACACTTGAGTCAGTGTGTAGTGTTGCGTGATGCCCTCCAACTAGCGTGTCCATTGCTGTGAGTTGTACTGTCATTGTATTATGATGAATATAGGTGATGAATAGCTTATTATGTGTATTATTTGGAAAGTTGGTATTGGACGGTAGGTTGCTGTTGCTAGGATGATTAATAAACAAAGCATTAGCATCCAGTAAGGGGGGGGCGGGATCTATTAGGGGGTCTAATTATTGGAAGTTGGATTATATAAGTGACGCTGAGGGGATGGATACGTCGTATGGGTGGGTAATGATGGAGTTGTATGTGGTTGCGTAGGGGTGGACTCGGACGGTCGTGGTGCTTTGTGGTTCGTGTATGACTGTAGAGGGTATCAGAGTAGTGTGAATATCACATTAATATGTTTTGAGGGATTAATGTGTAAAGGTTGGGTATAGCTAATGTTTAGCAGTGACCTCAATGCTACATCGACATGGTTAGTCATTTTTGGAGGGTATCGCGTTCGCTCTAACTTAGAGTGAATTTGATAGTGTACTGTACCTCGTCTGTACTGTCATTCTCACTCTTAATTATCATAATTACAATAATAATATAATGATTATAATAATAATAACAACAACAACAATATTTATTATTATTATTATAATGATGCTAATAATTATAATAATAATGATGAGGATAATAATACCTTCTAGTGTTCTTATTAATAATATATAATAATTATAATAATAAGGATAATGTAGTCTATTCTTTATGAAGTATCATATCATATATAATCATCATGTAGTCTTCTAATGTACAGTATGCGACTCAGTTCTCTGGTCTCTGTGTTAACGTAAAACACGTTTTATTTTAAAACACACACTCGACGTTTTTCTTGTTTATATAATATATGATACATCATTATACATCATATATCACATAGAATTATAACTATATATATATATCATCATAATTCGATGTGATAAAGAGTTAACTGAATTTTGTATATTCCTGTGTTATGTGGAACACTCGTAAAACACACACACACACACGCACACACACACACACACACACACCACACAGCGTGATTTCTTGAGTCCTGAACATGTTGAGTGACCTGTGGTCTGGGTGGGGGGGGGGCAGTTCAGACCTATGGCAACCTGTCCTCATGCAGTGTGTGTGTGTGTGTGTGCGTGTGTGCGCGTGTGTGTGCGTGTGTCACATGCCTTTGCATTTTCAAAGCAAGGTCAAGTCAGAGCATGTTGTTAGCTCCCCCACACACACACACACACACACACACACACACACACATACACATACACACACACACACACACACACACACACTTCTTTTAAACATCCTGTTCCTGTTGTGTGTGTGTTGAGCTGTATTGTCGATGCTCGTCCAGTAGGGGGAGCTGCTGACCGCTCTTCATCTCCATGTCTCTCAGTGTTCACACTCACCTTCACATTGCTGCCTGAAGTGTCCTTCATGTGTCACTCAGATGTGATTATTTAATAACAAATCATATGTCATGGAGTCGTTTACATTCTGATTTGGCCCGCTTCCACATGTGGTCCTAATCATTTAAATGTACATGACGAAATTCATCACAAATCTGCGCTGGCGGGAGTCGCTTTGGGAGTACAAACATGGAGGAGCACTGATGGAGCTTCCAGGACACCACCTAACCCTACCTGCTCCTCCTAGTTAAGTGTGGAGGTGTCCCTGAGCAAGACACCACCTAACCCTACCTGCTCCTCCTAGCTAAGTGTGGAGGTGTCCCTGAGCAAGACACCACCTAACCCTACCTGCTTCTCCTGGCTAAGTGTGGAGGTGTCCCTGAGCAAGACACCACCTAACCCTACCTGCTTCTCCTAGCTAAGTGTGGAGGTGTCCCTGAGCTAGACACCACCTAACCCTACCTGCTCCTCCTAGCTAAGTGTGGAGGTGTCCCTGAGCAAGACACCACCTAACCCTACCTGCTCCTCCTAGCTAAGTGTGGAGGTGTCCCTGAACAAGACACCACCTAACCCTACCTGCTTCTCCTAGCTAAGTGTGGAGGTGTCCCTGAACAAGACACCACCTAACCCTACCTGCTCCTCCTAGCTAAGTGTGGAGGTGTCCCTGAACAAGACACCACCTAACCCTACCTGCTCCTCCTAGCTAAGTGTGGAGGTGTCCCTGAACAAGACACCACCTAACCCTACCTGCTCCTCCTAGCTAAGTGTGGAGGTGTCCCTGAACAAGACACCACCTAACCCTACCTGCTCCTCCTAGCTA
This sequence comes from Coryphaenoides rupestris, assembly GCA_002895965.2. Lineage (NCBI taxonomy): Eukaryota > Metazoa > Chordata > Actinopteri > Gadiformes > Macrouridae > Coryphaenoides > Coryphaenoides rupestris. The sequence continues at coordinate 9,552 of PIJE02006902.1, read as the reverse complement.
AGTGTGGAGGTGTCCCTGAGCAAGACACCACCTAACCCTACCTGCTCCTTCTAGCTAAGTGTGGAGGTGTCCCTGAACAAGACACCACCTAACCCTACCTGCTCCTCCTAGTTAAGTGTGGAGGTGTCCCTGAACAAGACACCACCTAACCCTACCTGCTCCCCCGATAAAAGTGCACACACTCACAAACACACACACACTCACTCACACACACGCACACACACTCGCACACTCGCTCGCACACACAGAGACGCACACACACACACACACACACACAGACACAGACACAGACACACACACACACACACACACACACACACACACACACACACACACACACACACACAGACACACACACAGACACACACACAGACACACACACACACACACACACACACACACACCCCTGACCTGTAATCAGATGTGATGACAGCAGGAAGGAACCAAGTGTTAGAGGGGGAGGGGCTAGGGGGAGGGGCCTGTACAAGCATACACCTAACCCTAACCCCAAGCCCAACCCTAACCCTTATCTAAGTATAACCCTAATTCTAACCTAAACCTAAGCCTCAGCCTAACTCTAACCTAACCCTAACGTAAGCCTAACCCTAACTCTAACCTAACACTAATGTAAGCCTAACCTTAACTTTAGCCAAACACTAACCTAAGCCTAACTCTAACCTAACCCTAATCCTAATTTGGTTCAGCCTTGGAGCCTGTGAGTCTTCCTCAACCAAATTGCCCACAGTGCACAGGACCCACGGGGGGCTCCCGACATAAAGTGTAGGTGCTAATCTGGAGACATTGTGGGACACATGGAAACACACTCCTGAGGTCATCACAGCAGATATGATGATGAGGGGAACTGAGCCCACATAAAATAGCATGTTGGCTAGCATCTAGCACGTAGGCTAGCATCTAGCACGCAGGCTAGCATCTAGCCTGCATCTAACATGCAGGCTAGTGGGACAACAGCTAAAGAGTTTCGTCATGTAGAGACCAGAACAGTGTTGCCGTCTCCAGACCTTAACTTGGCTGAACCAATCAGGGTCATTAAGACACTAATGACCAACAAAAGCCTTCCAGACTAGTGTGGACTAGTGTGGACCAGTGTGGACCAGTGTGGACTAGTGTGGACTCATGTGGACTAGTGTGGACTAGTGTGGACCAGTGTGGATTAGTGTGGACTAGTGTGAGTCCAGCCCACAGTTCCCAGTGTGGACTAGTGTGGACTAGTGTGGACCAGTGTGGACTAGTGTGGGCCAGTGTGGACTAGTGTGGACTAGTGTGAGTCCAGCCCACAGTTCCCAGTGTGGAGGGGTGCAGCTGAAGTGCTCTACCGGAGGGCCCACTGGGGGCTCCTAACCAGAGGCTGTAAAGTGGCTTCATAAGGAATGTTCACCCTGCTAATCAACTAGCATGTAGCGCTCAGTGCACAAGTACCGGACACGGAATTACTCAAAATAACAAAGCAGAAATGCTTGGACATGCGTCATTCATACATCATTCATACATCGAAATGGCTTCCATTCCCATGGTACCTACAGCCCTGTCAGCACACACAGACACACACACACTGCTAAAGATGCTTACTGGATTAGCGCCTCATTTATCCAATAGATGAGGAGGAGAGAGGAGAAGACAGGTATATTGGGGAGGGGGGAGGGGGAGGAGAGAGGGTGGTTTGGAGGAGGAGAGAGGGAGGTGGGAGGTAGAGAAGCTAACAGAAGCTAGGTACAGGGCCGTCGTTTTATGGAGTTGGAGTCCAAGTTGCAGAAGAGGATAGTGGGACGCTGGGTGGGTGGAAGGCCTCAGGTTCCCCAACCTCAGGTTCCCCACCCTCAGGTTCACTGAGGGTGGGGAAGTCTGAACTATGTAACATACTACTATAACATAAGTACTATACTCTTCAGTGGTTGTCCGTCAGGGCCTTCAGGGCCTCCTCTGCAGGCTGTACCATTTTTAAGAGACAATTGTATTTCTTATCGCTAACAGCAAAGATCTTCTGACTCCCCCACTCTCCCCCCGCACCCTCTACCTATATGACTAGAAGGTGGGCTCTTTCTCAACAGAATATCTTTGCTGGTAATTTCCCATCTGTGCTTCTAATCCGGCTTGTGGTTCTCCTGGCTGCTGTCTGACCCAGTACTGCTGCCACTAGCCAGAGGCCCAGATCATAACGAGGTCAGAGGCCAAGCCAACAGCAGCGCTCATGCTAAACAGAAGCGTGTCGCTAAGCCCATGTTAGATTTCACAGGCTTCCATGGTGATTACAGCAGCTCAGGTTACATAGGAAACATTCTTAAAGCTACAGTCTGTCTCTGTACTGTCTAACCCCTACCTGCTCCTTAATGACCTGTCTCTGTACTGTCTAACCCCTACCTGCTCCTTAATGACCTGTCTCTGTACTGTCTAACCCCTACCTGCTCCTTAATGACCCGTCTCTGTACTGTCTAACCCCTACCTGCTCCTTAATGACCTGTCTCTGTACTGTCTAACCCCTACCTGCTCCTTAATGACCCGTCTCTGTACTGTCTAACCCCTACCTGCTCCTTAATGACCCGTCTCTGTACCGTCTAACCCCTACCTGCTCCTTAATGACCCGTCTCCTGTACCGGTCTTAACCGCCTACCTGCTCCTTTAATGACCCGTCTCTCCGTTACCTACCTGCCTCCTTAATGACCCGCCCTTAACCCTACCCTACCTGCTCATTAATGACCCGTCTCTGGTACCGTCTAACCCCTACCTGCTCCTTAACTGACCCGTCCTCTGTACCGTCTAACCCCTTACCTGGCTCTTAATGACCCGTCTCTGTACCGTCTAACCCCTACCATGCTTCCTTAATGCCCGTCTCTGTACCGTCTAAACCCTACCTGCTCATTAATGACCGTCTCTGTACCGTCTAAAACCCCTACCTGCTCCTTAATGACCCGTCTCTGTACCGTCTAACCCCTACCTGCTCCTTAATGACCCGTCTCTGTACCGTCTAACCCCTACCTGCTCCTTAATGACCCGTCTCTGTACCGTCTAACCCCTACCTGCTCCTTAATGACCCGTCTCTGTACCGTCTAACCCCTACCTGCTCCTTAATGACCCGTCTCTGTACCGTCTAACCCCTACCTGCTCCTTAATGACCCGTCTCTGTACCGTCTAACCCCTACCCGCTCCTTAATGACCCGTCTCTGTACCGTCTAACCCCTACCTGCTCCTTAATGACCCGTCTCTGTACCGTCTAACCCCTTGGAGACCGTCTTGTCCTCATTTGAAGGCACTGGTGGTGCTTCCAGCCCAACATCTCTCTCCTACCATTCCTCTGTGTTCATGCTGTGCTGTATCTCACATCAAGCAATGAGGTCACTATTGATTCTTCATCCAAGCTGTAAGTAAGACTAAAGCATCTCTCCATCATTAGCCGGAGGCCTTGAGGCCGCACAGGAAACTGGTAAGAAAACCATTTCATTACCATCTTCCTAGTGTCTTCGTCAATATAAGGAACAATAGCTCCGGTGTTCTATGCAGACTAAATATATCATATAATATATCGCTATAATATACTGGAGATGCCACACCAAGTCTCTGTAGCATCAAGACGGATAGCAGTCTGTTCCCAGAGGTCTTAGAGATGTTCTCCACGGAGGACCATCTCATAAACAGAACAGTGATGGATAGTCTGTGGATGGTTGGACCAGGTGGGTCTGGAGGTCTATAGAGGGTCTAGACAGACCTACAGAGGGTCTAGAGAGAAGGTAGGGACTGGGTAGAGCATAGGGGGACGAGATGAAGTCTAGATTAACTGAGGTGCCTCCACCTCAGGTGACTGAGGGGGTCCTTCTGAAGCATAGCATGTTGCCATGGTAACATGGTGAAAAATGGAAGAAGGAAACAGTGTTTGTTTTGTCATCAGGTCTTTCAGTAGGAACCACAGCTGCTGTCGTCCTGGCAACACCATTGTTTATAGGTGACCTTGAATCGGAGCTACGTAAAGAAAGAGCTGTTTGGAGAATAAATGGGACAAAAGATTCAATAAACACAATCAAACGTGTCTCTGTCTGCGGCCAGCGTTCAGGTGGGAAGTAATCACTCTGTGATGATCTGCATGGCGCCTTCTAAAGCAGCCTTCTGTGAAGGTCAGGTCACACATTCCTCTGCTGATATGATAGCACTCATAAAGTGTTCCAGCGTCGATACGCTTCCTTCAGACGCTCTGCACATCAGAGGCTTTCAAACAGCTTCCCGTCATTCCTCCCATTCAGAGTATCGACTGGCAGAGCTCTGCACATGTTGGAGCATGCGATGGGGGGGGTCTCACCTATCCTACTGGCCTACTGGGACAAGACGTCACCTAGCCTACTGGCCTACTGGGACAAGACGTCACCGAGCCTACTGGGACAAGACGTCACCTAGCCTACTGGCCTACTGGGACAAGACGTCACCTGGCCTACTGGCCTACTGGGACGAGACAGCTCACCTGGCCTACTGGGACGAGACGTATCACCTAGCCTACTGGCCTAGTAGGACAAGACCTCACCTAGCCTACTGGCCTACTGGGACAAGACCTCACCTAGCCTACTGGCCTACTGGGACGAGACATCTCACCTGGCCTACAGGCCTACTGGGACGAGACGTATCACCTAGCCTACTGGCCTAGTAGGACAAGACCTCACTTAGCCTACTGGCCTACTGGGACAAGACCTCACCCAGCCTACTGGCCTACTGGGACGAGACGTCTCACCTGGCCTACAGGCCTACTGGGACAAGACCTCACCTAGCCTACTGGCTTACTGGGACAAGACGTATCACCTAGCCTACTGGCCTAGTAGGACGAGACCTCACCTAGCCTACTGGCCTAGTGGGACGAGACGTCTCACCTGGCCTACAGGCCTACTGGGACAAGTGACATCAGGTCCTCGTCGTTAGGGAGCAGGTCGGTAGGTCAGGTCCTCGTCGTTAGGGAGCAGGTCGGTAGGTCAGGTCCTCGTCGTTAGGGAGCAGGTCGGTAGGTCAAGTTTTTAGAAAATCTTTCGCTCACCAAACACTCACTCGCTCACTCGCTCGCGCATGCGCACACAGAGAGAGTCGGAGAGAGAGAGAGTCTGGGGGAGAGAGTCGGAGAGAGAGAGAGTCTGGGGGAGAGAGTCTGGAGAGAGAGAGTCTGGGGGAGAGAGTCTGGAAGAGAGAGTCTGGGAGAGAGAGTCTGGAAGAGAGAGTTGATGTGTCCAGCCCGGTCGCGGTGGTCTGGGGGAGCAGAGCCTCCTCTGGTGCCTGGAGCTCCGGTCTCCACATCTCTCATTCCAGAGAGTGTGGCCTGACCTACCGACCTGCTCCCTAACGACGAGGACCTGACCTACCGACCTGCTCCCTAACGACGAGGACCTGACCTACCGACCTGCTCCCTAACGACGAGGACCTGACCTACCGACCTGCTCCCTAACGACGAGGACCTGACCTACCGACCTGCTCCCTAACGACGAGGACCTGACCTACCGACCTGCTCCCTAACGACGAGGACCTGACCTACCGACCTGCTCCCTAACGACGAGGACCTGATGTCACTCAGTGGCCTGACCTACCGACCTGCTCCCTAACGACGAGGACCTGACCTACCGACCTGCTCCCTAACGACGAGGACCTGACCTACCGACCTGCTCCCTAACGACGAGGACCTGACCTACCGACCTGCTCCCTAACGACGAGGACCTGATGTCACTTGTCCCAGTAGGCCTGTAGGCCAGGTGAGACGTCTCGTCCCACTAGGCCAGTAGGCTAGGTGAGGTCTCGTCCTACTAGGCCAGTAGGCTAGGTGATACGTCTTGTCCCAGTAAGCCAGTAGGCTAGGTGAGGTCTTGTCCCAGTAGGCCTGTAGGCCAGGTGAGACGTCTCGTCCCAGTAGGCCAGTAGGCTGGGTGAGGTCTTGTCCCAGTAGGCCAGTAGGCTAAGTGAGGTCTTGTCCTACTAGGCCAGTAGGCTAGGTGATACGTCTCGTCCCAGTAGGCCTGTAGGCCAGGTGAGATGTCTCGTCCCAGTAGGCCAGTAGGCTAGGTGAGGTCTTGTCCCAGTAGGCCAGTAGGCTAGGTGACGTCTTGTCCCAGTAGGCCAGTAGGCTAGGTGACGTCTTGTCCCAGTAGGCCAGTAGGCTAGGTGACGTCTTGTCCCAGTAGGCCAGTAGGCTGATACGTCTCGTCCCAGTAGGCCAGGTCAGGTCCTCGTCGTTAGGGAGCAGGTCGGTAGGTCAGGTCCTCGTCGTTAGGGAGCAGGTCGGTAGGTCAGGTCCTCGTCGTTAGGGAGCAGGTCGGTAGGTCAGGTCCTCGTCGTTAGGGAGCAGGTCGGTAGGTCAGGCCACACTCTCTGGAATGAGAGATGTGGAGACCGGAGCTCCAGGCACCAGAGGAGGCTCTGCTCCCCCAGACCACCGCGACCGGGCTGGACACATCAACAGGGGTGACTCTCTCTCTCTCCGACTCTCTCCCCCAGACTCTCTCTCTCTCCGACTCTCTCCCCCAGACTCTCTCTCTCTCCGACTCTCTCCCCCAGACTCTCTCTCTCTCCGACTCTCTCCCCCAGACTCTCTCTCTCTCCGACTCTCTCTGTGTGCGCATGCGCGAGCGAGTGAGCGAGTGAGTGTTTGGTGAGCGAAAGATTTTCTAAAAACTTTCTTTATTTCTACATGTTATAGTATTTAGGTGGTGGGTTAAGTTACTGTGTTGTCGTGGTGAGGTGTGATCGGGTGGGGGGGGTGTCGGGGGGTTAGTGTGTGTGTGTGTGTGTGTGTAGTATGGAGTTTACGAGCCTGGCGAGGAAACACGGCATTAAGATCTCGCCGGCGTTTCCCTGTTCAGTGGAACAATGTAGTTTATCGGTGGCGGAGGTTGTGGGTCACAGTTGTGTGAAGTCGGCCGCCAGGATGAACAGCGTGGTCGTGATTTTTTTTTATGAAACGGAGAAAGTAAACTTAATAGTGGAAAGGGGCGTGGTTATAAATGAAATGGGCGTGGTTATTGACACGTTCTGTGGTAACCCTCTTCCACTAATAAAGGCACGACGCATAGGAAACACTACAACTATGGAAGGCCATCTAGGCAAAAACCCAGACGTAATTAACGCGTTAACACGTCCAAAAACGACGTGTTAACGCGTTGTTTTGGCTCCTCAGTCGGGCCGTTTATTCCAACATACAAGCAGACAGATGACGTCAGTACTTTATATGCGCGCCCAGGAGTCCTCTCCGGTCAGGACTCCTACTCCCGGGTAGCCGTGCTCCGCGGGGTACGGTCCTCTGCGACACCCGACGTCTCGCCGCGATCTCCGGGTCGTCGTCGGCGTGCTCTCCGATCTCCGCGATCCTGTCGGCGCATCCTCCGAACTCCCGACTGGGGGTCAGCCCCTTACAGTCGGTCCTCTGATCCGCCGCAGCTGTCACCACGTTGCCTCCTAATTAGCTGATAGGTGACAGCTGTGACCCCCGGGACTCGGGAGGGAGGGAGGGGCCGGAGGGAGGGGCCGGAGGGAGGGGCCGGAGGGAGGGGCCGGAGGGAGGGGCCGGAGAGTCCCGTATTGCCACAGTTCGTGGCGGTGCTGCCGCTGGCGACTCCGTCCAAGCGGATCACGTGTCTAACGTACCGCCGTTCATCGCGGATGAGACCATAGAAGGAGAGTTGTCCAGACATGGAGAGATTGTGTCTCCAATGAGGAAAGTGTTGTCTGGGTGTAAATCACCGAGACTGAAACACGACAGGTGTTCATGATCACCAAACAAAATGAAGACATAAGTCTTTCATTTAATATCAAACATGGTGAAATCAATTATTTAATTTATGCAACCTCCCAGGCCATGAAATGCTTTAGTTGTGGGAAAGAAGGCCATCAGATCAGAGCGTGCCCTGATAAAGTGGACAAAGAAGGGCAAGATGGCCGACACGACAGCTGAACACAGGCAAGCTGAGACGTACAAGTGCAGGACAAGGTGGACACAGAGGAGGACAGGCCAGGAGTTATAGAGGACACTGTTGAAATGGACAACCAAAGTGTTGTGGTAGTGGATGGCACTGAAACAATGACTGAAGTAGTTATGAGACAGAGTGGAAAGGAGGAACGTGTGTGAGGTGGTGGTGGAGGCTGACAGTGAGGACATGGACGTGGAAGGATGAAGAACGCTTTAAGATTCTAAAAGAAGAAAACGTCCACTGGGCAAGTACTGGCTTCAGAGTCAAGTAAAGCTGCAACCGTAAAGCCAAAAAGGGATGAGCCGAATAAAAAGACAACAGGAACCAGACCTGATAGTTCAGATATGGCCTAACCGGTACAGTGATGGGGAAATGCCAATGAATGCTAAGACTGCAGCCATGACAGGCAAGACAAGACCAGGCTTAAGCCGCCAGTAATATACAAGAGTATCCTCAAAACAAAGATATGAAGGGTGTTAATGTAGAAGACACTTCTCAGATAAGATGGCTGTTTACGTCTGAGTTGCGAGACTCAACCAGAAGGGGAGGATCTTTACGGACAAAGAAGTGGTAATCCCGTCTAAGGAAAATAGTTCAGAAGATTAGGGGCAAGGGACAAACTGTAGCGACGGAAAATGAAACAACTTGATTTCTTTTTAAATCTCTTTTATGTGTTTGCGGCTTTTTATCATTGCTCTATGAATGATTTTAAAATTTATGCCACTTTGATCTATGGTGGAAAGAATATTAGCGAAAGAACACAGTTGTTTTGAGCTTTTAAATTGAAAAATAGAATTGTTGCATTTTTACAGGAAACACACAGTGATGCTTTTAAACATGATTGGACTGGCCAGAGAGGATTGGGAAGGGGAGGTGATCTCAGTCACATGAGGGATTCTACTGACGCGCTGGGGTAGGCGATCCTTTCTCCAGAACCTTTACACCATCTCTGTTGAATGTACAACATGTGGTAAGAAGGCCGGGCTTTGGTGGTGAAGCCAAGTTCCAGAAGTGCAATATGAATTTTTATTAACATATATGCCACCGACTAGAGCCCTGAAGAGTCAGTTCCTAAGTGTCATGGAACATGTTTTAAGCACTTTGTAATCCAGATTGATTTTTATTTTTGGAGGGGATTTTAACTGCACTGAAACCACATCCTAGATAGAAATCATTTAGAACCGCATAACGCATCCCAAACTGCGCGAGGCAGTTAATACAAGGGCATGAGTTAGTGGGAACGTCTGGAGAGAAAGAAACGATAACGCAAGACAATATACATGGATTCATGTAAGAGACAATGGGATCTCATCTGCACGTTTGGATAGTTTTATTGTCTTAAACATCAATTTTTAATAATAACGTTTTTAAAAACGTGTAAAATGATAGCCCGGTTGGTTTAGTGATCACTTGTCTGTGGTTTGTAGTGTTTTAAAAATAGCCAGCAGTAAGACCAAGAGTGCTTTTAACAGTGCATTATTGCTAGATGCAAATTTTTAGAGATGTTTTTATCTGTTTTTTGGCAGTATTTTAGATCGCGGAAAACAAGATTTTACATCTCTTAGGCAAGTGGTGGGACTGTGGCAAAAGTTGAAAATAAACAGCTTGGCAACAG
>PIJE02006897.1:10000-13932 GCA_002895965.2 Coryphaenoides rupestris | reverse complement strand
ACCCCTCTTCCCATTTCATTCTCACCTCCTGGATGGCCGCAGACTGACCTTTCCCAGTGTAGATGGAGAGAACGCCCACTTGCCCACCACGTTGTCCCAGTGCCTGGCGCTCTCTCTCTCTCTCTCCAGTAACACGTCCCCTCAAACCATCTCCCCTCTCCCCGCGCCAACCGCCCGCCTTCACCAGCTAATACTACTTCACCCCCTCTCTCGGTCTCTCTCTCTCTCCCTCCCTCTCTCTCTCTCTCTCTCTCTCTCTCCCTCACTCTCTCTCTCTCTATCTCTCGGTCTCTCTTTCTCTCCCTCTCTCCCACACCAGCGCTTCCTCGACCGCCCCCGCCAGGCGCTCGCATTGAATCGCGTTGCTATCTTCCCACAGCAGCCTGTCAAGCAGCCTGCCGCCCAGCATGCCACATCAGCCCCGCGGAGGACAGGCGAGGCAGAGAACCAGAGAGAGAGAGACAAAGAGAGAGAGAGATAGAGAGAGAGAGAGAGAGAGAGAGAGAGAGAGAGAGAGAGAGAGAGAGAGAGAGATACAGACAGACAGACAGACAAACAGGGAGAGAGACCAAGACAGAGACTCAGAGAGGGAGCGAGCGAGAGAGCGAGCGAGAGAGCGAGCGAGAGAGCGAGCGAGAGAGCGAGATACCAAGCGAGAGGGAGCGACAGAGGGAGCAAGAGAGACAGGGAGAGAGAGAGAGTGGGATAAAGTGAGACATGGAGAGAGAGGCCGACTCAAAGAGAGCGATTCAGAGATGGAGGGAGTGGGAGAGAGACAGAGAGAGACAGAGAGCGACAGAGAGACAGAGAGAGAGAGAGAGACAGAGAGAGATAGAGAGACAGAGAGAGACATAGAGAGAGACAGAGAGAGAAGGGGGCACAGGGAGATGGAGGGGGGACGGTATGGATCCGAGGGCATGATGGAGGACAGGGCTGCTGGTTGGGGGGGGGGGGGGTGGGTGGGGGGGGACAGAGAACGCCTTGAAGCATGAACCAGAACCAGGGAGAGAGGATGGTGGGTGGAGAGGGCTGAGGGGGAGGGCTGCGCTATGTTTAAGAGGGAAATGCAAAACGAGAGGAGGAGGAGGAGGAAGAGGAAGAGGAGGAGGAGGAGAAGGAGGACGAAGAGAGAGAGAGGGGGAGGAAGAAGAGAAGGTGAAAGCAGGCAAACAATGCACACGAGCAAAATAAAAATAACAAATAAAGATGTCGCCCAGCCGAGGACCTAATCTGTCTATTGTGTGTGCGAGCGTCTGTGGGAGTCTCTGAGATGCTTGCCAACTCTCCCCGATTCTCTCCCCGGGAGAGGACCGGTTTTCCACTGTCCTCACCCGGAGACAACGCTCTAACATCCCAATATCCTCTGATTGTCTCCAACAATAGTTTGATGAAGTTACTCATCCACTCATGATGCGACACGAGGAGGAGCCCAGAGAATAATTCTTGGCACCCCGTATAAAATCAAGAAATCAAGAGATTGGATTAAATTAATAGTTATTAAGTAATTAAAAGCCCTTTAAAAATATATACGTACATTTTAGCTTCATGTATATTACATGGATGTATTTTCAATGTATAAGGATGCTTTTTAACTGTACATAAAAATTCACAAATTATTTTTATAGATTTGTATATATAATTATTACATATTTTATTCAAACTGATTTTCTAAAAGCATCCTTAAAAAATGCTTAGAATGCAAAAGATGAATTCCCCCCCCACACACACATACACACACACACACACACACACACACACACACACACATCCTACTTGTTACATTCGTACCGTTAACATGTGCCAAAGGTGACCTTAAAGGTGCAACGTATGTTTATGTCCGGTGGCCCTGGGAGCTCAACCCAACCCACTGCAACTTAAGAGCACATCTTCATCAATTTGACAACACGTGTGTCAACACAATTTACAAAATTTACTGCGAATAGACAGAACACACACACACACACATTAAGAACACATCTTCATCAACCTAATGTGCTGTTGTTTCGCCGATCCGCATGTGTTCTCCCAAGCTACAGTGTGTGTCGTGCTCCCCGGGTCATCATAATTAATCTGTTAAAACTTGCAGGACAATTATCAACCGGATGTGAAGCAATACAATGTTTGACATTATGTCAAAGATGTCCAAGTATTGTGTGGCAGAGATATTTACTGAAGTTACAATCTAGCCCATATTCTAATTGCACCCTTTTCAAGATTCATGATTGAAGATTTCTTTATTGTCATATGTAACAAGAACAATGGAACGCTTACTCCCCATTCACTCCTGCAGTATTCTTCTAAACAACAATTATTCGTATTCTAACCTCCTGTCAATCATTTCAATAGTAGACTGATGCGTTTGGCGGGGAGGGGGAGGGGTAGGGACTGAGCATGTCCTTGTTTCTTACAAGGGTGGTCACCACAACCTTCTGATAGTATGCTGCCCCCTATTTTGTGGAGGACTATTTTGATGTCGTTGGTCAATTGTTACCCATTGCACACTTTTAAAGTTCCATACAAATACAAAAAAATAACAGTAGGTCCTGTAGCATCCCGTAGCATCCTCACTGTAGCGTCCTGTTACAGTACAAGTGTGTAATACGCAATGTACTGCGTGTACTTTAATATGTATTAACATTATGGAGCAAAATGTACACTACACAGTGTGGTTAGGGTCAAGGGTTAAGATTAGGAATATGCAAAAAGTGAGTTGCACACTTGGGTGGGGTTAGGCTGTTCCGTAACGTCATCATATATATTTTATACACATGCTGTAACAGGTTATTATTGCTTATTCCAAGTGGTCCTACGGAGATGCTTAGCTATCCGGTGTATTTTATCTGAATGAGCCATGATGAGACGTGACAAGTTTAACACTTTTGCTGTGAATGTGAACATACGGCCTGCGAATGAAAGTGTGTTTGTGTACATTACTGTTGTACATTCATGACACCACATACTGTACTGGTGCTAAATACTACTCTGGCAGCAGAGGTAGGAGATAGTACTTCCTGTTTCCTGCCGAGAGACAGAGCAGGGGGAGGGGGGGGGGGGGGGGGGGGGGGGCGTGTTACAAGGCAGTGCAGGACACACCCCCTAAACGTCTACTCTCAGAGAGTCTGGCTGGAAGCTGCAGGCACTACAGCAGAAACGTCGACAAGATCTAAAGATCGACTACCTAGAAGCATCTGGCTGGGGAGCAAACAAGGGTTTCAGAAGAGATGGTCTGGAGTGTGTGTGAGAGTGTGTGCGTGTGCGTGCGTGTGTGTGTGCTGTGTGTGATGTGTGTGTGTGTGTGCGTGTGTGTGAGTGTTGTGTGTGTGTGTGAGTGCGTGTGCGAGCGTGGAGCTCGCAACAGCAGATTTATAGACGCGTGTCCGGTCTGTTGGTGAACAGACATAAATAAGGTGAGGGGAGAAAGCTCTCCACTAACACACACACACACACACACTAGTGCACACACACACACACACACACACACACACACACACACACACACACACACACACACACTCAACACACACACCCACACACCACACACACACACATCACACACACACAAATCAGACACACACACACGAATGCTTGCAGACACACACACACACACGTCACACACACACACATACACACACACACACACACACACACACACACACACACACACACACACACACACACACACACACACACACACACACATAGACACACCACACACACACACACACACACACACACACACACACACACACACACATAGACACACACACACACACACACACACGGTGAGGTCAGCATACCCAGTAATAACCACCCTTGTTTTTTAAACAGATCTCACAGAGAGACCGACGCTGGCGTGTGTGTGTGTGTGTGAGTCATTTGGATGATTGTGGCCAAGAGCCAAACATCTCCGTAACACAACATGGCATCAGACA
>PIJE02006897.1:0-5000 GCA_002895965.2 Coryphaenoides rupestris | reverse complement strand
ACCATTTTGGCAACGCAAATTAGGCGACATTACAGGGATGTTGATGATTGCGTTCATTGTCCGTGTCAAAGAAATCACAAATGGGGCGGCGAGCCTCCGAGATAACACGCCGCCGCGGTGCCGGGGACTTCAGTGGAGATGATTAACGGAGCGCATCAAACAAAGTGAAAATCGCTGAAACACTATTTGAACTCGGAGGAGTGAGTGGAGGAGAAAACTCCCAAATCACAAAGAGCGCCTTATTTCACGGTTCAAGATAATAAAAAAAAAAAAAAAAAAAAAAAGGTGAGCTGGGGCTCATTTCACTTTTATCTCATTTTGAGGAGGAGGAAGAGGAGGAGGAGGAAGATGAGGAGGAGGAGAAAGAGAATGCAGATCGGTGGGAGAAAAAGGCTTCAGAGACACGCGAGGAGGGGCTGGGGGGGGAGAAAGGGAACACCGACAAAAGATCTGGGAAATTAGCTTAGGAAATATTCACGCCAAAAATAACAACAATACTCAGACTAGGTGATACCGAAAGGATGACAGATTGATAGCTCTTTCTCGATACTGTGGGTGGTGGTGCATGGCCGTTCGTAGTTGGTGGAGCGATTTGTCTGGTTAATTCCGACAACGAACGAGACTCTGGCAGGCTAAATAGTTACGCGGCCCCGTGCGGTCGGCGTCCAGAACTTCTTAGAGGGACAAGTGGCGTACAGCCACACGAGATTGAGCAATAACAGGTCTGTGATGCCCTTAGATGTCCGGGGCTGCACGCGCGCCACACTGAGCGGATCAGCGTGTGCCTGCCCTTCGCCGACAGGCGTGGGTAACCCGCTGAACCCCGCTCGTGATGGGGATTGGGGATTGCAACTGTTTCCCATGAACGAGGAATTCCCAGTAAGCACGGGTCACAAGCTCGTGTTGATTAAGTCCCTGCCCTTTGTACACACCGCCCGTCGCTACTACCGATTGGATGGCTTAGTGAGGTCCTCGGATCGGCCCCGCCGGAGTCTTCACGGCTCTGGCGCGCGTGCGAGTGTGTGTGTGTGTCGCGTGTGTGTGTGTGTGTTTGTGCGCGTGTGTGTGTGTCGTGTGTGTGTGTGTGTGTGTGTGTGTGTGTGTGTGTATCCGTGCATCGTGTGATAGCCTGCCCCTGCAGCACATAACCAGCACATGAGGTAGTGCACCTTCACCTGTGGACCCATTTGTGTTGAGCGAATACTTTGAGACTCTAGAGGTGATAGAAGTTTAAATCCCGTAACAAGTTTCTACAGGGCTCAGGAGTCCGGTTAATAAGTAAGGGAACTACAGTGCGTCTCACTGTAATTTTTGTGTGTGTGAATTGTGTGTGTGTGATGTCTGTGTGTGTGTGTGTGTGTGTGTGTGTGTGCTGTGTGTGTGTGTGTGTGTGTGTGTGTGCGTGTGTGTGTGTGTGTGGTTTGTGCGTGCACGATCGCGCAACTTTCCAGTGCAGGAGCATTCTACAACTTCCAATATGTCCAATAATTTCCAGATGATATCGCTTTGATCTTGTGTATGATGTCATGAATCTCATGAAAACTGTACGCACACGCGCGCACACAACGGCCGGGTTAGTCCGTGTATCCCGGTCGTCTGATAGTGCTTTCTCCGGCTCCAACTCGCGTCTCGGTTTCCCCATCTCCCAACGTCAAACTTCCCCATTGCTTTGGCTTTAGCAGCCACACAACAACACTACACACACGCACACACACACACACACACACACAAACACACATACACAACACACACACACACACACACACACACACACACACACACACACAGACACTGCGGTCAGGAGGTCGATCTACGGTGAGCTTTGCGAGGGGGGGGTGGGGGAGGGGGGTGGGACGGACATGCACAAGTGGAAAAGTGCGTAGTAAACAGCCGATGTGCACACACACACATACACACACACACACACACACACACACACACACACCACGTCCAGGTGTCCGACCTGTACCTGTACCCCCCTCACAGTCACAGTTTACCCTCAGTTTGTACCGACGGCAGCGGCAAACTGTATTAGGAGAGCATTTTCCCTGAGTCAGACATTACTTTACTTCTAAACATTCTTATTTGATTGAGCGTAAGAAAGTGATTGATAGAACGAGAGAGGGAGAGAGAGGGAGAGAGAGAGAGAGAGGGCGAGAGTGTGTCTCTAAAGCGTACTCACAGTGACAAGTAAGCCGTGTTTCTCAGTCCTGAAGTCCCCGAGTCTGTGGAATTCTTGCACTCTCTCTCTTCTTTCTTTCACACTCTCTCTCTATGTCTCTCTCTCTCTCTCTGGAGGCTGTGTCTCTGTGTGTGTGTGTCTCTCTCTCTCTCTCTCTCTCACTCTCTTGCTCTCTCTCTCCCTCGCTCTGGAGGCTGTGTCTCTGTGTGTCTCTCTATCCTTCACTGCTGTCCCCTTTTCTTTTTCTCCTTTTTGTCTGCGTTGCTGCGATCGCTTGCCTTCGGACGCACGCACACACACACACCACACACACACACACACACGCTTGCTTGCTCTGTCTTGATGCGCGCACACTGCTCTGGCTGGATGTGGCGATGCGAACGAGAGGCAGAGAAGAAAGAGAGGGAGGGAGAGAGAGAGAGCGGGAGAGAGAGAGAGAGCAGAGAAGCACGAGATAGAGTAGGGAGAGAGAGAGAGAGGGAGAGAGGGGAGGGAGAGAGGTCCTCTACCTCGGAGTCGTGGGGTGGATGTATATGTGGCCTGTA
Organism: Coryphaenoides rupestris; assembly: GCA_002895965.2. Lineage (NCBI taxonomy): Eukaryota > Metazoa > Chordata > Actinopteri > Gadiformes > Macrouridae > Coryphaenoides > Coryphaenoides rupestris. The sequence goes on along the minus strand of PIJE02006897.1, from coordinate 2,273 downwards.
TATTGCCCTAGCTGATAGTGCGGATTGTTGTGAATATGAGTCAGGTGTGGCTGTTGTGGTCGTGTGTGTGCTGTGTGTGGTCGTAGGAGGTGGCATGGTCTCGATGTCTCTGGACACGCGCCGCGCAGAGCAAACGATGGCTGTTGGGGCTCAGCTATCGTGTGTGCTACCCAACCGTGGGTCAATATGTGGGTCACTCCAGACACTCTGCTGTGCACCAACACACACACAGCACACACACACACACACACACACACACACACACACACACAGCACACACACACCACACACACACACACAGGTGCATGCACACACACATCACCCAGAACAAACACACACACACACACACACACACAGGAAAGACATATCACACACACACACACACACACACACACACACACACACACACACACACACACACACACACACACACACACACACACACACACACGCATACAAACACACACACACACACACCCGCTTCCCTCAGGGATCACAGAGCAAGCTTGGGTTGGAGAAGGAGACCGAGAGAGAGACACAGAAAAAGAGAGAGAGCCCTCTTCCTCCTCTCTCTCTCTCTCTCTCTCTCTCTCTCTCTCTCTCTCTTCTCTCTCTCTCTCTCTCTGTCTCTCTCTCTGCTCTCTCTATTTCTCTCTCTCTCTCTCCTCTCTCTCTCTCTCTCTCTCTCTCTCGTCTCTCTCTCTCTCTCTCTCTCTCTCTCTCTCTCTCCCTGCATGACAGCTCTGAGTTCCACGCCTCTGAGCTTGGAGCTTTGCATCAAGTGATGCTATTTACATAAGTCCTCCTCCACCTCTTTTTTTCAAGTGTTATTTCCTTGCTTCCGTGGTGTTCAACCCCCCCGCCGGTCCCCCAGCACCAGGACCAGCTCCAGCAGAACCACACGTCTGTTTTTACATCTCGGAGCACGAGGCCGCGCTGATCTCCCCTCTCCCAGTTCCACCAGCGCCGCCTGTCTCCGACCAACAAACAACAAACAAACAACAAACAACAAACATCCCCGCTTTACCTTTTGGCATCGGCGTGTGCGGCGGGTGGGGCTGCTCGAATGTGTGCGACTTAAGCCACAAAAAAAAGAAGTATGTGTCTCATAGATTCATCATAATACGTTTGTTCTGAATCTCAAGCTGCCAGGAGACATGATTCTTATTGACATGGGCGTGGCGCTAAGTCCAGGCTTCATCCCAATCGGAGGACAAGGTGAACAAACACGACACGACGATCGTGACCAGCTGATATTACCCATGAGACGTGAGATCATGCTCGTACTCATACTCATACACAGTCAGTCGATTTGGGCCCAAAGTGTTTTTGTTGTTGTGAAATAAGGAGAAGTTGCCAAACTGCCAATTGTTTAACCCTCAGAGTCGCGTTGGCAATCAATCGGAACCAAAGGCGGCCTCCGGGTCCCTTTCTTTCCGCGGTTGGGGTGTCGCAGGCCTCCCGCAGGCCTTCGTCCCCCTAAGTTCAGACGTCCCCAGTGAGGCCAGGGCGAAGTCGGGTGTCTGTTTCTCTCCGGGGCTCCGTTCAGCGCGGTTAGCAAAATCTTACTCCGGTTCCGTCATTTGGCGTTAAAACAGTCAGGGTTAGACAGCGGGCAAGATGGCGGGCAAGATGGCTGCTGAGATGCCGTCATCCGGTGGACAAAAACAGAGGAGCGGGGTAGATCTGAATGCCGGCACCGCGGAGGCAACGTGTGGGCAGCACATGCAAATGAACAATGAATTTGCATGGACAACGAAACTTTGAAACGACACAAAGCCCGTTGAAAAAGTTCCCCTTTAAGCTAATTGCCGGTGTGTGTGTGTGTGTGTGTGTGTGTGTGTGTGTGTGTGTGTGTGTGTGTGTGTGTGTGTGATGTCAGGATATTAGCAGCCGGGACCCGGTTTCGTCTGCTACACATCCACCTAGCGGCCAGATTAGCCATTAGCCTTCAGTTTTAATTTAACACACAATGAATAGAGGCTCTGCTACCCGCCGCCTAGGGACACAAAGACAATGATTAGAGGTGTGTGTGTGTGTGTGTGTGTGTGTGTGTCGTGTGTGTGTGTGTGTGTGTGTGCGTGTGTGTGTCATGCGTGTGTGTGTGTGTGTGCCGTGCGTGCATGCACACACACACGCACATTAATACGCAATAATACACACACCACACAAATACACACACACAGACACGCACACACATTAATACACAGTAATACACACACACACACACTTCCAATCATTTCTCAGCACACTTCTGTCTAGTAGCTCCCTCT
>PIJE02006896.1:5000-10000 GCA_002895965.2 Coryphaenoides rupestris | reverse complement strand
CCATGAACTGCTCCGTGATCAACGTTAGCATCCTGGCGCCGTTGGAGTCTCGCATTCGCAGCATCTCGCGTACCTGGGGGGGGGGGGGGAATTCACTAATCTTAGCTATTGTTTGCTAAAAAAATAGCTTATATTGTGTATGCGGCGAACGGTCGCCGATGTCAATAACGTCGGCTATTTTTTTGCTAACATTTGCGGATGCTCGCAGTGGTCTCTTTACCTTAGCGAACATGGAGTTGAGCTGCTTGCCCGAGCCGTAGTAGCCGCCCTGGGAGAGGAACTGCCTCACCTGCTCCCGCACCTGCTCCTCGTCCAGGTGCCAGCAGTTGTCGTCGTCGATGCTGGCGCCCGCCGTCGGGTCCGGGGCACCTGGAGGTAGTGGAAAAAGATCACAAAAAATATTGAAGAATGTTCCTTCATTTGACCTGAAGTCAAGATAAACAGCGGGGCGGGCTAGACCCCGTCACTTCCTGTTCCTGTTCCTGTTCCTGTTCCCGTGAGGACGTGGGCCAGCCCCTTGCGGTACCCCTGGGCAAACAAGCAAGTCTCTAAGCTGAGGAAATGGACGTCGGTCGCTTTTAAGAAGCCCTCGCTGCCCCCACCACCAGCCCTGCATTAAGAGCTTAACCCCCCCCCCCCCCCCCGCCCCCCCCAACGCCCTCACCCCACCACCCTCACCCCTCCACAATCGATCATCATCCGAGCGTGTGTGTGTGTGTGTGTGTGTGTGCGTGTGTGTGTGTGTGTGTGTGTGTGCGTGTGTTCGGTCGTTTAGCGTGTTATCTGTGTGACGTTTCCCGCAGAAGTCTGGCGCAGGAAGTGCCGCCGCCGCCGCCGCTCGTAAAGCGCGGAGCTTTGGTCTTTGATCCACCAGCACCGCCGACGGCAGACAAAACACACACCCGCCCCAGAGAGGTGGTGCTGGTCCTCTGTGTGTGTGTGTGTGTGCGTGTGCATGTGTGTGTGCGCGTGTGTGTGTGTGTGTTCCTCCACCCGCCAACACCACCAGCACTCTTGACTTGACTTGTTTGACACTGTTTGACAGGGCAGACCAAGACCAGGAAGCGCGGAGCACAGGACTTCCTGGGTCAGGAGGAGGAACGGCGGCTAGTCGAGGAATGTCAACACTTTTTTAGACGGAGGATGAAGGTGATGAAGAGGAGTCGTACTCTTGAACCGACTCTAATCCTCCCTAAACCCTTTCCTAGTATCCTCTCTTCCTCTCCTTCCCTGAACCTTTCCTATCCCTCTCTCCCTCTTCTTCCCCGCCCCCGCCCCCGGCACCCTATCCTATTCCCTCTTGAGCTATTTTGATAGATACCTGTCACTTAATGAGCAGGTAGGGCTTACACACCTGGCTCAAGGACGTCTCAACAGGGGCACCGTGGACACGGTGGGGAGGGTTTGAACCCGAAACCTTTCAGGCGGAAGTCGAACACTCTCACCATGACGAGACCCCAATCTCTCGCATGCAAGGACGCCTGCATGTGGACTGTGGACATTGGAGCGGGTGGTTCAAACGCCCCCGGCCGGGAGACTCACCGTGGACCTGGTTGATCTCCGAGTTGGAGGACAGTATCTCGTCGGCGAGCTTCTGCGCGGTGGGCAGCACCTCGGTGTGGTGGGCCGTGATCAGGTACTGCACCAGCTTCTGCAGCTGGTCGCGGTTCATCTGGAACAGAGTCTCCGAGATGGGCAGCCGTAGCTTCACCTGCGGGGGGGGGGGGGGGGGGGGCGACGTGACGGACGAGACGTCGGAGAACGTTACGATTTTTGTTCTTCATCTCCGTTGTATGTTGTACTTTTTCAGTTGTTTGTATCGACTAAAATATATCAGACTCATTTATACAGCCGGTGGTGGAAGCTTTTACCCGAAGTGTAGTAAAACCAAAAGTTACGATTTTCTTTTTTTGCATTTTGTTTTCGGGAACGGGGGATATAATGTTCAGGTTTTGAGATAATAGCATCGTACAATTTTCCGTCTCTCGTTTGTATAGAAAAGTCAAGTAAATACAAATACTGCATGGACATGTACAACATATATATATATATATATATACATTATATATTGTCGGTATTCTCACCTGCTCTGGCTTGCGTATGCGGTAGAGCGACAGCGCCACCACGTGGGCGCAGTAGAAGATGTCGCGGTTGCCACAGCCACACGTCACCGAGGTGATCTTGCAGCGGTCGAAGCTGATGGCCACCTTGTGGGTGACCTCGGGCTCCGAGGGCGTGGCCGGCTCCGCCACCGTGCCGCTCAGGTGAAACCCTGCGGAGAACAGAGAGAGAGAGAGAGAGAGAGAGAGCGAGAGAGAGAGAGAGAGAGAGAGAGAGAGAGAGAGAGAGAGAGAGGGGGGTTAGTTTGGTACATTCAAAGTGGTAATCTCGAAGATTTCCGTTTCGTGCTCTTTGGCGACACCTATGGTGAGAAATTGGAATTGCATCCAAACAGTGTGGCCCGCTGGCAGTTGTTTAATGAGACCGAAAAAACAGTCCGTCATTTACGCTCATAATGCTCTGCTGCTGGGTGATGGACAATTGTAAATCTTGCGTGGGAAAGCCACCCGGTCCGTAATAGCGTTCCTCAGTGGACCCGAGGCTCCGTCACCATCGTGTTGACTCATTCAGAGATGGTGACTTGACATTTATTACATCTACCACGTTAAAGGATAACCACTTCAACCTCATCGCTCTAGCTTGAAACCTTCATCAAGCTAGCTTCGTCGCTTTCCAACCTGCATATCTCCATCTATCTGCATTAGGGATACTGGTAAAAATAAATAAAATGCTCGCGGTTGCCGACGCTCGCACTCTCTGTGTGTGTGTGTGTGTGTGTGTGTGTGTGTGTGTGGTGTGTCTCTGGGGGCACAGCTCAGCGCAAGATGCTAAATCTTACCGCCGGGCAAAGATTTGCGTCGTCATCGTCATTACGAAACAATAGCAGGGAGGAAGATCTGGGTGCAGGCGACGTGGAGGAAAGGTGCACGTCGTTCGTTCCACACAACCCACCTCGAGTGACCTCACAAGTGGGAACGTCCGCCGAGATGTGTGATTACTAGATCAGTCGACCAGCCTACTCAGTGGACTGTACTGTACCGACAGGTAAACTGATCTGCTCAGCATACATCTAGGTGGACATTCCCACTTGTGATGTCACTAGACGGTAGTCACATGGAAATTGGGCAACGCCCTGCAATGGCTAATCACACTCACACACACCTGGTGGTACAATATGTCCCCTTTAAGGAAACACGTGTGTGAACTGAGAGCGGAAAGGTAGGGAGGGAGAGAGAAAGGGAGAGAGAGAGAGAGAGAGAGAGAGAGAGAGGAGAGGAGAGGGTGACGATAAAACAGAGAGGGGAGGGGAGGGGAGGATCGGGGAGGGTAGGGGGGAGGAATGGGAGAAGGAAGAGTTCAGAAGAGCAACCCGAGACCGGGTGGATGAAGGACATGAGAGAGGGGGAGAGGGAGAGAGAGAGAGAGAGAGAGAGAGAGAGAGAGAGAGAGGAAATGCCGGCTGGAAAATTTGCCCTTTCGTCTCACTGCGATGGGTCAATTATTTATGAAGCGAGGTGTGTGTGTGTGTGTGTGTGTGTCTGTCTGCCTGTGTGTGTTTCCGTCTGTGTGTCTGTGTGTGTGTGTGTGTGTGTGTGTGTGTCTCTGAATCTGTGTGTGTGTGTGTGTGTGTGTTTCCGTCTGTGTGTCTGTGTGTGTGTGTGTGTGTGTGTGTCTGTGTGTCTCTGAATCTGTGTGTGTGTGTGTGTGTGTGTGTCTGTCTGTCTGTGTCAGTGTGTGTGTGTGTCTGTCTGTGTCAGTGTGTGTGTGTGTGTCTGTCTGTGTCAGTGTGTGTGTGTGTGTCTGTCTGTGTCAGTGTGTGTGTCTGTCTGTGTCAGTGTGTGTGTGACGGCTGGATCCATCTCCACCACATCGCCACCACAGCTCAAGTGAGACTTAAGAGAGATAATAGACAGTAGATATCTTCTAGGTGGGACACACTAGAATACACTGGAACTGCATTAGCCTGCTTACTAACTAACTCACTGCTTTGTCATTTAGCAGACGCCTTGAACCAGACTCAGTGACTCAGAAACATGGCGTTCAGCAGCAGGTAATGACGATGGTCGCCGGTTCGATCCCCGGGCTCCTCCCCCTCCTAGCTAAGTGTGGAGGTGTCCCCTGAGCAAGACACCACCTAACCCTACCTGCTCCTCCTAGCTAAGTGTGGAGGTGTCCCTGAGCAAGACACCACCTAACCCTACCTGCTCCTCCTAGCTAAGTGTGGAGGTGTCCCTGAGCAAGACACCACCTAACCCTACCTGCTCCTCCTAGCTAAGTGTGGAGGTGTCCCTGAGCAAGACACCACCTAACCCTACCTGCTCCCTCCTAGCTAAGTGTGGAGGTGTCCCTGAGCAAGACACCACCTAACCCTACCTGCTCCTGACGTGTTGGTTGTTACCTTGCATGGTTGGCACCGCCGTCGGTGTATGAATGGGTGAATGTGAGGCGATACTGTAAAGCGCTTTGGATTAAAAAATATAGAAATGCAATCCATGTACCATTTACTGTGGTAGGCTGGGGGACAACAGGGTTCGAACCCGGGCCAGTCCCCTCCAGCTGGGAGTTGGCCACACCACCGCCGCAACAAGATATGAGAAATTGATGATATTTCTAAGTGCTTTCAGGGACGTTTTAACCAGAACCCATAACAATAAAGATGTCTCCTCCCCATTAACGGGACGCACTTGTTAAACGATATGAGATCTCTCGCCCGGGTCTTCTGGACGATAACTCAGCGACCTAAACCCTGCGACCCGGACACTAAACCCCCGTCCGGACAGAACGTAAATAATCACGAAACACCACACACACACACACACACACACACACCCTGCCCCCATATCTGTGTGTGTGTGTGTGTGTGTGTGTGTGACTAAGCGAAATAAGAGTTAAAGCCATCCTTTACATAGAAGTCCCACAATAGCACAACACCACCCCCC